>SDVV010031552.1:0-11533 GCA_016164225.1 Gammarus roeselii
TATATTCGTTGTTGGTAGGAATTTTGTTATAGGGATTTATAGGACTTACAATTTATTTAGGTATAATGACATGTTGACAAAATAACAGAAATATCAGAATACACAGATGATACGTACGAAGTCTTCGTCAGCGTGAGCTGTTCTGTAGACAGACATATGTCGGAAAATGTAGTTACCTCGAACTGCACGTTAACACATTTAAATGTGCGGTAGGGGACCCCATAGGCAAAAAGTTGGATGCGCTTTGGAAAATTGGGTGAGATAAGCTTGCTCGTACATATTAATGTTTGTCGTTGGTGTTAAAATGTATTGAATCGTCATATCCGCAAAAAAATATTGGCCTGGTACATATCGATTTGGCTGTATGTGTAGGATTTTATTCAATTTAGCAGTATATGGCATTGTAGTATTCAATCAATTTGGCTGTACGTATCGTATTATTTAGTGTCGTAGTCACAGTTTCTATTTCAATGGGAATTTATAGCGTTGTAATAGGATTTCAACTTCCTCTCATTGCTCGATCGTTAACATACTTAGGCTTGACAGCAGATTCTCCATAAGTGAATGCAGTATTGTGTAGTTTTTTTTATTATAGAGAATAATCTATAGTACTTGATTAAATCCAGGGTAGCATCTTAGCATCAGTGTTATGTAGCATCTTTGTTATTAGAGAGCAAAAGTTATATTATTTACCATTGCATGTATGCATATATTTTCACAGTTACGTCAGGACACATCGTTAATTAGGATACAAATCGAATGCGCTGGCATTATACGTTCACGTATTTTCAATCCGTATGACTGTGGACAATGTAACATAAATGTTCAAGTTTATAATTATTTATTTTCTACATAGTTACATAGTAGCGTGGTTACAACATCTTAGAAACATTTACAGAATAAAATCTGAAGCCGTGAAAGTATTTTCGTCATTCACGCGAGTACACTCGTCAAATACGGCTTTCTCCAGGCTTACGGCTATTCCAAGTTAAATCCACGTTTACATCCACATCATCACCCAAGACACATCGCTTCCATTTTTTAGTGATAGTAGGTTCTACTTCAATGGATTTCTGTGAATGTCTGGATGCCCATAGGCAAGAGTTGTGCATGCATCAACATAGTACCGCATATTTTCAAACTTACCGAGACAATTTTTAGTAGTGCGTACAGTTGGAAGCAGACATGCTTGTGCGCGAATGTTGTGTATGGTCGCAAAGTGTGAGTATGTTTTCTGGTTATGAATGTCTCTGTATTGTTCAAGTCTGATTTTGGCTTGTGTCTGGTTATTGACACCCTCAGCAGCTGATTTTGTGTCGTCGGATTCGAGTAACATACTGTAGCACTTTGGATGCAAGTAAATGATTTCACTCGGGTAGACGTTAGCTTTTTCGGTTTTCTGTAGCGCCAGCTGTCTTTTCTTTGAATCGTCATACAAAGGACGATTTTGGGGGTAGTTGAAGAAGTCTATGTATGGTTCCAGAGGAGCATGCCGCATTTTCCGTCAACATGTCGGCCACACATTTGAACTGGATCAGCAACGACTCCTGTGTCCGAGTAGATGCGCGAGACGTTGTCACCGTATTCAAGTTTCAGAGTGTCATAAAAGAAGCTTTAGACTTTTGCTTTAGCTTCTGTTTGGAGCTGATGAGATATATATATATATATCTATATGTATATTTCTGTGATACCCTAGGTAACCGAGTGCAATTTCTATTGCAGAGTATTTATCGCAATTTCAATGCAAGGCAGGAGGCGTTGTATTGCAATTCAATGCAAGTCATGTTGAATTACTGCAAATTTCTTTGCTAGGCATTCGGCCTAAATTTAGGATATTGCAAACAAAGATTTATATGATATATTTTGTTGATATTAGACTTAAAACACTTTTTTTTTAATTAGGGAATTACTTGGGTTTATCATTTATACGAGAACATATATATTCACTCTGAAAATCGATGGGAGCAACTTTACGAAACATAAGTAATGATTTCGACTTCCCTCTCTGGTCTTATCTTGATCGGCGGTATCAGAGGCACTCGGCGGCTTCTTTATCGATGGTAAGCAATATTTCTCCCCTGGAGGTGTCGGCTCATCATATTGGTGCAGGATTTATCATCTGGGTGTGTTTTTTCTCTGGTCTATTGGGTTCTAGACTGCTGCCCTTAGTACACATTTTAGATAGACAGATACCTTTGGGAGTATCGTATGCATCACTTGAAAATCCATCCTTGCAACCAAAATTTTGTATAAGGATTTCAGCGAGTTTTTTCTCGACGCTAATTTTTTAATTATAGTCACATATCGTTTCAGATCTTTACTCACTGGCGCTGACATTCCCATTCACTATATACCCGCAGATATCCGAAATATACATAATTCTTCTAGCACTCATACGTTTAAGACATTATTTTCTCTTTTCATGTTTCATTTCCAGCAATTCTGAGACAAAGTCAGATATACATTTGAATCTATTATACCATTTTACACTTCTCATTCTTGATACCGTTTCATTATCCCATTTGATAATTCGGTTCCCTTCAACTTTATCAATTTTTTCTTCACATGATATCTCCTCGGTATCACTGTCACACGTTTCAATATCATTGTCACTGGTTTCCATTTCACTTAAAATATCCCTTTTTTCCCATTTCTTTAGTATTTTCCATTTCGTCTAAGGTTTGGGTATACTCCCCCCATTCACACAATCTTTATTCGTTCTACGTTTGGATGCTAAAGGTAAAGCACTTTCTTTACTGCTCGCACCCTGTTGAGCACTGTCTATCTCATAATTTTGGAAACCCAGGTCCAGTTTATTATGTTCCATCAATACATTATGTTCTATCAAACCCAAACGTGGAGCTTGATTTGCTTAGTTTTATCTCCGCACTGCAAATAACACATACCCCCGCATTATCCTTTGCGTTAAAATATTTCCATATCAAACTTGACGACATCCTTCTACAACGAAGCAGACCGTTAACTAAATGAGAACAAATCTGACTACAATTTATATTTACTTTTACATACATATACAGGGTCGTTAGCGTCACTGTGCCGGCACATGTGCCGGGGCAATGCATATATATAGGATCGAAGATAACACCTATGCCGGCACTGTACCGGCACCTTGTAGGCGTTTACACACATTTGCACTAATAAACAGGCTCGTTCATCATCTGTATCATTTTATTACAGATTTGTGATGTAATGACAACAGGCAACAAAAATCTAGATTATAAATCACACCCATGCTACAAAATTAGCTATTCATATATCAATATACGATAACAAAACCAAAATAAAACCAAAACAAACCAAAACAAAACGAAAACAAAACGAATTTATCAATGTCACATACGTTAACACCTAACCTAACCTAACCAGCCACACCAATAAGTACACATTTCACGCTTATAAAATTTAATTGTCCAGGGATTTATTCGTAATCCATATCAAATCACTCCACATGGTTCTATTTTGCATAGTTTCTTTATATCACACACTATGTACGCATATACAGGGCCGATGCCGGCACCTGTGTCGGCGCTGTGCCGAAACCATGTAGTCATATATAGGGCAATGGCAGCACCTGTGCCGACACAATGTAGGCACATACACACATTTGTACACATATACAGGCTCGGTTAAAATCTGTAGCATTTTACCTTTGATCCGTGATTTCCATTAGAATTAAGGCCCTTGCTTTTGTTACAAGATATTTAATGCGGATCAGCTTCACGTCATGTTAGGTTACAAGAACTAATCATCCGAACCTAATCTAACCTATTCTAACCAAGAATTATGTAATATTGATCAACTTTTCATGCTTACATGTAATTTTTTCAGTGTTTTAGGATTTATGCATAACAAATATCTCCACTTGACTCTACATTTTGATCTATCCTTTGCAGTTTTGATACACACTTCCAATTTTGATCTAACCAATTTTTTCCATTTTTAATGAGTAAATTACATCGTTTGTTGAATTTTTATAGCTATTTTATATGATTCTTGTTTTTTTTACACAATTCTACATCATTTTTACATGTTATTCACACCCATCAAAAACCTAACCTAACCTTATGTATGGTATTCAGTCATTGATATATACATATGAAGCCCTTCACATGTTAATTATTTCGTTGTCACTCTCAACCCATATTGGTTAGCAGAGAAGCCCCATTTTCAAACTTAGATGTATCGAATGTTACAAGTATATCATATTTGTACCCAGTTTTGTACAAAATGGCACAAAGTCTCACACTATGTTTTCTTATTTTACTTCAATATCTCCAGGCACTACATTCTTTGACGACTTACACGTCTGATTTGCCTTTTCTTTCCTATAATTTTCATATTCATGACGATGACTTTGTTTCAGATATCGCCCACATTACTGGTGGATTTATGTTTATTCAGTTTTAGTTCTTTCTGGCAAAGATTGCAGACCCCCATCACCCCATTACTTCCAAACACACGATGACTTGATAATAATAATAATAATAATAATAACAAACGCTTTATTAACAACCAACATGGGCAAAGTATTACAATTGAGACATCTTCTTTTAGGGTTACAGTGCGAACAAAGTTATAAAATTACCGCACACAACTAAGAATAAGTTACGGCATCCAATTCTATCCTGCCTATGTGTATAGTAATTCTTTCCATCGCCTTAACAATGACGAGGCAGCGAGCGCATCACCAGAGCAGATTGCAACGAGGATTTCATTTGGGGAGCTCATAACTCGAGTCATAAGGCTGTGTGCAGCTTTACGATGTGCTTTCCTGCCCTAGGCATATCGTTGAGAGACGGAATGCTCGTGGGTGGAGGGGGTTTGGTCATCACGAAGCAGCAGGGGTAAAACAGTCACGCTGTTGGGCCCTGCTGCCGACACAGACCTCGAACCGCACTCATCACCCGTACGGTGTGTTGCGGGGTCCTCGGCCGTACCGTTTTGAGCAAACGAGCTAAGGCGTGCGAGTGTGAGTGTATGAGAGTGTGAGGTGCGCCTTGCCGTCGGCCACCCCCCGTGCTGGGGGATTATGGCCTAGTGTCTGTATCTGTAAAATTGGAAATGTGTATCAAAGCTACAGAGGATATATCAAAATGTAGAGTCAAGTGGAGATATTTGTTATGTATAAATCCTAAAACACAGAAAAAATCATATGTAAGCATGAAAAGTCGATCAATAATACATCATTCTTAGTTAGAATAGGCTGGGTTAGGATGATTAGTTTTTTAACCTAACATGACGTGAAGTTGATCCACATTAAATATCTTGTAACAAAAGCAGGGGCCTTAATTCTAATGTAAATCACAGATCAAAGGTAAATTGCTACAGATTTTAACCGAGACTGTTTATGTGTACAAATGTGTAAATATGCCTACATTGTGCCGGCACAGGTGCTGTCATTGCCCCGTATATGCCTACATGGTGCCGGCACAGTGCCGGCATCGACCCTGTAATCGCGTACATGGTGTGCAATATTAAAAAAATACGTAAAATAAAACTATGTAGAGTGATTTTATATGAATAATTACGACTTATGATCATGCAATATGTACTTTTTGGTGTAGTTGCTTAGGTTAGGTTAGGTATTACCAAATCTGACATTGTTAAATTCGTTTTGTTTTCGTTTTGTTTTCGTTTTGTTTTCGTTTTGTTTTCGTTTTGTTTTCGTTTTGATTTGGTCTTGATTTAATTTCATTTTTTTATCTTACATTGATATATGAATCGCTAATTATGTAGCTTGGGCGTGATTTTTAATCTAGATTTTTGTTGAATGTGGTCATTACATTACAATATATGGTAAAATGATACAGATGATAAACGAGCCTGTATATTAGTGCAAATGTGTGTAAATGTCTACATGGTGCTGGCACAGTGCCGGCATCGCACCTATATACGACTACATGGTGCCGGCAGAGGTGTTGTCTTCGATCGTGTATATATGCATTGCCCCGGCACATGTGTCGGCACAGTGACGATAACGGCCCTGTATATGTAAGTAAAAGTAAATATAAATTGTAGTCAGATGTTTTCTCATTTAGTTAACGATCTGTTTTCGCTGTAGAAGGATGTCGCCAAGTTTGATATGGAAATATTGTAACGCAAAGGATAATGCGGGGGTATGTTTTATTTGCAGTGTGAAGATCAAACTAAGCAAATCAAGCTCCACGTTTGGGTTTTGGCGCCATCTCATAGGACACCATTATCTGAATATGATAATCTTAAAAGTTAACGAGAAAATTTAAGCTCTATGGATGCAACGGGTGTATTGATAGAACATAATAAACCGTAGCAGGGTTTCCAAAACAATGAGATAGACAGTGCTCAACAGGGTGCGAGCAGTAAAAAAAGTGCTTTACCCCTAACATCCAAACGTAGATCGTATAAAGATTGTGTGAATGGAAAATGGAAAATACGAAATAGAAAATACTGAAAATATGGGAAGAACATGGGATAATTTAGGTGAAATGGAAACCAGTGACAGTGATATTGAAACGTGTGACAGTGATACCGAGGAGATGTCATGTGAAGAAAAAACTGATAAAGTTGAAGGGAACCGAATTATCAAATGAGATAATGAAACGAAATCAAGTATAAGAAGTATAAAATGATATAATAAAATCAAATGTATACCTGAATTTGTTATAAAATTGTTAGAAATGAAACATGAAAAGAGAGAATCATGTCTCAAACGTATGAGTGCTAGAAGAATTATGTATATTTCGGATATCTACGGGAATATAGTGAATGGGAATGTCTGCGCCTGCAAAAAAAAAAACCTAAACAATTCGAAGTTAAAAATCTGTAACTATAATTAAAAAATTAACGTCGAAAATAAGCTCGCTGAAGTCTTAAACCAAGTTTTGGTTACAAGGATAGGTTTTGATGTGATGCATACAATACTCCCAAAGGTATCCGTCTACCTAAAATGTGTACTAAGGGCAGCAGTCTAGAACCCAATAGACCAGAGAAAAAACACACCCAGATGATAAATCCTACACCAACATGATGAACCAATGACTCCAGGTGAGGAATAATGCTCATCATCGATAGAGAAGCCGACGAGTGCCTCTGATACCGCCGATCAAGATAAGACTAGAGAGGGAAGTCGAAGTCCTTACTTATGTTTTGCACAGTTGCTCCCATCGATTTCTCAGAGTGAATATATATGTTCTCGTATAAATGATAAACCCATGCAATTCCCTTATAAAAAAATGTGTGATAAATCTAATATCAATAAAATATATCATATAAATCTTTAATTGCAATATCCTACATTTAACTCGAATGCCTAGCAATGAAATTTGCAGTTATGCGACATGACTTGCATTGAATTGCAATACAACGCCTCCTGCCTTGCATTGAAATTGCGATAAATACTCTGCAATTGAAATTGCACTCGTTACCTAAAGTATCAAAGATATATACAAATATATATCTCCCATCAGCTCCAAACAGAAGCTAAAGCAAAAGTCTAAAGCTTCTTTTATGACACTCTGGAACATGAATACGGTGACAACGTCTCGCTCATCTACTCGGACACAGGAGTCGTTGCTGATCCAGTTCAAAGGTGTGGCCGACACTGAGATAGAAAATGTGGCAAGCTCCTCTGGCTGAATACATGGACTTCTTCAACTACCCCCAAAATCATCGTTGTACGATGAATCAAAGAAAGGACAGCTGGGGCTAGTGAAAAGCGAAAAAGCCAACGACTACCCGAGTGAAATCATTTGCTTGCAACAAAAGTGTTACAGTATGTTACTCGAATCCGATGACACAAAACCAGCTCCTAAGGGTGCCAATTATCAGACACAAGCCAAAATCAGACTTGAAGAATACAGAGACATCTATAACCAGAAAACATACACACACTTTGAGACCATACACAACATTCGCGTACAAGCATGTCAGCTTCCAACTGTACGCACTATTAAAAATTGTTTCGGTAAGTTTGAAAATATGCGGTACTATGTTGATGCATGCACAACTCTTGCTCATGGGAATCCAGACATTTCCAAAAATCCATTGAAGTAGAACCTACCATCACTAAAAAGAGGGGGCGATGTGTCTTGGGTGATGATATCGATGTAAACATTGATTTAACTTGGAAGAGCCGAAAGCCTGGAGAAAGCCGTCTATGACGAGTGTACTCGCGTGAATGACGAAAGTACATCAACGTCTTCAGATTTTATTCTGTAAATGTTCCTAAAATGTTGTAACCATGCTACTATGTAACTATGTAATAGATAAATGTTTATAAACTTGAACATGTATGTTTCATGGTCCACAGTCATACGGATTAAAAATACGTGAACGTATAATGTCAGCGCATTCGATTTGTATCATAAATAACGATGTGTCTTGTCGTAACTGTGAAAATATATACATACATACAATGGTAAATAATATAACTTTTGCTGTATAGTAACAAAGATGTTACATAGCACTGCATTGACTTATAAAGAATCTGTTGTCAAATCCAAAGTATGTAAATGATCGAGCAATGAAAGCAAGTTGAAATTACAACGGACTCTTCATCATTAAACAACACCCCAAATAAGTGAATGTTCGAGCAATACATATCCATTGAGATAACAGCGGTGCCTGCGACACTAAAAAATACGATTTATAAATAACTATATAAGTATACTATTAAAAAAATAATAAAACCCTACACGTAACCTTACACAGTCAACAACAATCGCCAGGGCGTTTTAGGGACCCCTATCTCCAGGGCGTTTTATGGACCCTACCACGCCGAAGCATATTATGAACCCTACCTCGTCGGGCGTTGGGAGGCAGAACATTGCTCAAGGGAGCATGTATTGTGTTACGGCCATGCGTTATTAGCATGTATTGGGCGTTGGGGTGTAAAGTGTTGGGTGCACTGAAGAGTGTAATGAGCTGCAGGACGTTGGGGATGGAAGCAAAGAGAGAGCTGAATGAGGGTGTAGTTGTTCCAAATGTGCTCTACGTGGCTGAGACTTGGGGGTGAGAGCATTTCGAGATGAAATGTTTGAGGAGCATGGCTGGTGTAATGCTGAGGGATAGGATCAATAACGGCGGGGTTCGAATCAGAACGGGGATGATAAAGAAGTTAAAATGCAGAGTTAATTCGCATTTTCTGAGGTGGTTCGGGATCATGGTGAGGATGGATGATGTGAGATTGGTGAAATTAGTTTTTGAGGCAGAGGCGATCGGACGTAGACCTAGAGGAAGACCAAAGTTTATGTGGATGGATGGTGTGAAGCAGGCGTCAGGGAAGAGAGACTTGAGTGAATAGGTGGCGAGGGAGCGTGCAAGGATCAGGCGGGAGTGGAGGATGATTGTGAATGAATGATTTTTGACGCTGCCCTGATGTGCTTACCCGCTTTCGGCATCTCGCTGGGATACGGGATGGTCGTGTGAGGGGGTAGCCCGGTCATCATGACGCGGCAGGAGTACACCAGTTACACTGTCGGGCCCTGCTGCCGACACTCACTTCGGGCCGCACTCATGACCCGGAGGGTGTGTTGCGGGGACTCCCGGCCGGACCCTATAGCGCCAAAAGGCCAGGTTGTGTGAGTGAGTGTATGAGAAGAGTGTGCGGTGCGCCTTGCCGTCGGCCACCCCCTTTCTGGGGGTTTCGGCCTAGTGTCTGTATCTGCGTTTCAAAACAAATGTATAGCTTTATGTATCGGCCTAATGTTCTCGGAGACGATATTTTTTTTACGAATAAACCTATCGATACACTTTGGTGCTGCATGACTATAATGTTATGTCAATTAATAGAGGTAAAAGAGCGGTAAAGTTGGAAAATATCAAAGAACTGTAATTTTTCCTCAGCAAAGGTTCATTCGGGATGACGTCACACAGCCTAGGACAGCTGCTACGAGGGATAAATAATTTTATTGCGGAGTCTAGATTCAGAGAAAATCGAAGTGGAACACAGCGTGCACCAATGCCCGCGAGGGTAGTGAAGCTGCTACTTTCTGAAAAGATGGTGCTTCTTGCACGCACTTATAGAAGCAAAAGCAGGTAGGTTTGGATTGAAGTGGTCAAGAATGATGGACTGTTACAGTCTATCATTCTTGAGACGGGCCTAGGATTACCTATCTAATCAATATTAACTGGAATATATTTCAGAATTGCCACGTTAAATAGAGCATTGAATGTGCTAAGTAAGACTGTTTTCAATTTTGTAGGGTAGCCGCTGCTGTGATCTGGCGAAAGGAGCTAAATTAGCGAACTCACAATGAAGGCTAAATCGGACCTTGCGCCTCTTGGTGTAGTTTAGTTTATTTATTACATAGGTGCGTTCGAAATAAACACGATTATAAAAAAAACTGCTTTCAAACTCGCACGGGCAGCTGTGGCACGCTGTGCAGCCCAAATGCACACTTAAATACTTTATTCCAGAAGTCAAGAGAGTAGGATATTCTTGTCAGTTATTTTTTTCTCGAAGTGGTACAGGACCCGTCCTTCGGCTCCTACCCCGCCCATTTGCCGTATTCGTAATACACCTATGAACCCATTTCACCACTGACCAGAAGATGGTAGCACGATACTGACAAAGCTTTGCTGGTGGGGAGTGTTTTCAGAATGATCAATAATAGCCGTCTTTCGAATATATCGTCTTTTTGATGGTATCTACACGATGCATCGTGTTGAACCTTGCTAACAGCGGAAAATTAGTCAATTGTTTGTCTTTCAAAACTCTGTTTTATGAGATTTAGGATCCGTATTGGTTGTTTATCATGCTGTGGGATTAGATTTTTTCTTCAATAGGGTAAAATTAATGTACCATACGTAACAATATGGGTATTAGTGATGGTGTGACGTTGTGTCCGAATGCACCTGCCGGTCCATGGCTTGGGGTTGCGCACCAATATAAGTGTGTATATTGGTGAACAAAACCTAGGGCCGATTAGGGCTCGTGAGAAATCTGACATGACCACGTCACACTGATTAAACCATGTAAAAGTATATGATTTCCACGGTAAATTGAAACTGTCATGAAGGAATTGCACGATTCATTGGGGTTCGAAAGGCAGCATTTCCGCCGCACTGTATACCATGAGAGTGGAGCTACTACCATCACTTTGCTTGGGGTGGATGGATGCTTATTCATTTTATAGATCATTAACACTTTATTTTAGTATTTTATTATTTCTTCTTGCTTGGGCTCTATTATATTTATCTGCCCTTTTTTCATGGTGATAAATGTTGAATGTGTTATCATTATTATTATATGTATCGAGGTTGGTTGAGAGGAGGTGGCCCAGGGAGAGGAGGTACTCGTGGGATCCGCGGGACTCGAGGACCCGGGGTTTCGGGAACCCGGGGGACTTGGGAGACCAGGTGGATTTGGGGTGGTCCACTTGGATCTTTCTGGGGCCCTTTGGGACTCCCTTGAGACCCTTTGGGAGCCTTTTGAGAAACTGTGGGACCCTATAGAGGCCCCTCTGAATCCTGGAACCTCTGCTCCCCCCTCCCAGCGCTGTAAAACCCTTACACATAAAAATGTTTGTGCGAT
>SDVV010031553.1:0-11532 GCA_016164225.1 Gammarus roeselii
ATAGTAAAAGAGTTTATCGAGACTGATTTTCAATTGTTATCTGGATGAAATCATTTTTCTCTAAAATCCAAAACGAAATACCATATTAAAACTGAAATCCTCTTCCTGCTGCTGCTGATCCACAGTATGAAGAAGAAGAAGTTTGAGTGAAAACACATGCAGCGCCAGCTGCTGATGACCGGTGTGTTCAAATAAACAAAAGCTTAGTATTGACTAAATTTGATTGTCGTAAGATAGCGCAATATCAACAGATCTCAAGTTCCTATCATATTGTGAAGAGTCCATTATGAACACTCACTCAACCTAATTGCCGGCATCAGAAATCACTTCTTGGAAATGGGATGCTGCAATATTGGTCTTATTGAACCTGAATAAAAGAAGTTAAATAGGCATCGGCAAAATAGTTCTCCACCGTTTAGCCTGTACTATGGCTTAACAAAATAAACGTCAAAAGTTTAAAACAATAAGGTAACGTTTGTGTAGGGCTGCTATAGGAAATTGAGTAAATGACAAAAACTACATTTTTGTTCAGTAGGTATAATACCTTAGTTGATGTTTTAGAATCACATCTAGGTATTTTGCAATTGACAGGGTTTGTAACTTCCCAACAACGTTTGTAGAGGAAGCCTAGATAGACAATTAATTAGTTACCGGGATATTCCACGGCATGATTCACGCAATGTTCTCCATCGAGATTGAGTGTGCACTCTCTAATAACGTTTGTGCAGTACGTCTCTTCAGCGCAAACTGATAATTCCCCTCTGACTGCAACCACATACACATCAAATACCCCCGGTTGTCTGCCAACGGTGCGAGAGACCAATTATAATTGACCTTACAACCAATAACAAGCGAGCGGGTGACTCGAGGCGGAGAGAACAGCGGGTGCCGGATAGCCTTGGGCATACGAGGGCAGTGAGTGGTGGCGGGTGGAGATTGCACTATAGGGCTGCGGGTGATGGATAGACTCGGAGCACGACGTAAGCAACGGATGACGAATAGACTTCGGACAACAGAAGGCAGCGGGTGAAAAAAAAACGAAACCTGGGATGTCGTGGAACAAGGACTGAGGCACAAGAAGAGGGTTTGGGGCTTGAGACAGTGAATGAGGACTTACCTACAGGGCGGGTAATTAGAACCGAGGCACAAGGTGGGTAATGAGGTACGTGGCAATGGGTGAAATATGAGGACCGAGGAACAGGGTGGGAAATGTGGACGGAAGAACATATTGGGGAATGAAGACTGAATCAGGCGTCCGGAATGAAACCCTAAGAACAAAGTATGGAATGAGGACCACTGCACATGGTGAAAAATGCGAACAGATTCACGGGATGTGTGTGAATGTGTGAATCTCTGAAACAGATGGAGGGGGGGGAGGTTAAGGATTGTTGCACAAGGTAGGGAATGGGAACCGGGGCATAATGTAAGACGAGGTCTAGACAATGGAAAAGAATGAGAGCCCGTTTATAGGAAAGAGAATGAGGGTTGGGACACAAGGCATTTAATTTGAACCGGATCACCGGGTTAGGAATGAGAACAGAAGCACTTGATGAGTGAATTACGACTGTAACAAATAATCTGATTTAAAGACAAGACAAGGGTGGGGAACGAAAAAGGAGGGGCAGGGTGAGGAATGAAGGCAGGTACAGCGGATGGGAAATGAAAACGAGGACAAAGGTGAGGAATGAGAGCTGATGAAAAAAGTTGGTGAATTCAAACTGAGACACAAAGAGAGGAATGAGGCACATTAGAGAAATGAGGACTGAGGCACAAGGAGGTTGAATTAGGACCGATGCAACGTGTGGTGAATGAGAACAGATGCACATACTGGGTAGAGAATGAGGACTATTGGAAATGACGGTGAATGGGACAATGGCTAGTGAATTACAGTAACAGCGAAGGTGACTGTGGGCTCTCCAAAACCTTGTACGGGTAAACAGAAAACTCCGAAGGTTGGCATAAGGAAATGAAGCCCTTCGAAGCACTGCCCAAGGAACGGATGTCGACTGATGAAAGGTGTCAGTATATGAGCTCCTTTGATGAAAATGAAAACAACACTAACCCCATTAATACAGTAGGTGAGGGGATGAGGTCTTCTTGGGCAGCGTGTATGGGGATGGGGCCCTCCAAGGTAGCGTGATAAGGCAGGTTGCCCATCGCAACCGAGTGTGAGGGAATGAGGACCTCTGAGACAGCGCGTGGAGAACAGATGCCTTCCGACGCATCATTCGATGGAATGTGACCATATGAGGCAGGGTGGGAGGGAATGAAGCTATTTGAGGCACTGTGTGAGGGAATGAGGCTCTCGTGGTCGGGTGTAAATGAAACGGTCATCTGGGGCAGCGTGTGAAGGAGTGAGGCCGAGGATCTAGGGCCTAAAAGGCAAAGTAACAGGCAGCGTAGGAGGAAATGGGGTTCTCTGAGCAGTATGTGAGGGTACGGCTCTCTATGGCAGCGTGTGAGAGAATGAAGTTCTCTGAGGCAGTTTGTCGGCGAATGAGGCCCTCCGAGGCATTGTGTGAGGAAATGAAGCGTATGGAGGGATGAGTTCCTCTGAAGCATCGTGAGAGGAAAGGAGGCCCTCTTAGGCAGAGTGTGGCAAATAAGGGCTTACGAAGCTGAGAATGAGAGATGCGTCGAAGAGAGATAAGTAGGTTAGCATTCGGCACCCATGAAGCGCAGTGAGAACAATTGGTTACTTTAGTACAACGTATCCAAAATCTTGTCAACAAAATTATCGAAGGTGGTGGAATATTATTTTGATAGTATTGCCTCGAAATTGTTAGTTCGCTTTATGAGTAGCTATTTGAGATTATTAAACGTATTTTTTAGGGTGTGTTATGTTCTTTTCATCTGTTCGCTCGGATTCTCTTCAAAAACGCGCTGAATTTAATGTCATAAGGGAGTGTCAATTCCTGGACTTCACCATGAGCGTAGGTCCCTAGAGACTAGGGCATTCGAAAGTTAGAATGTCCACTCATATTATATTCTGTGGCTGGCGGTAAGAATACTTGCTACAGCGTTCCTCTTGCGTGTCATAAGAAGCGTCAAATAGAGGCGGAGTGAGGGGCTGGCGATCTCCTACATTGTAATTTCTTCGCTCTAACACGGCAATAGGAACTGAGAAAAGAGAGACCCACTCCTCTCCGAACCCAATTGTTTGAGTCGCTAAACAGCAGTGGTTCTAGTACGGATGAAGCAAAGAGGATAGAGATTGGTGAGATTTGTGTGAGGAGGAACTCTTTGTATTGGTGCTGAGTGAGATGAAATTGAAAGGTAGCAGGGAATGTGAGTTTGGTGTGGTAAGTGGTAGGAAGTCGGGCGTGGAGGAGAGTTGGACTTGGTGTGGTAGGTGGTAGGAAGTCGGGCGTGGAGGAGAGTTGGACTTGGTGTGGTAGGTGGTAGGAAGGCGGGCGTGGAGTAGAGTTGGACTTGGTGCGGTAAGTGGTAGGAAGTCGGGCGTGGAAGAGAGTTGGACTTGGTGTGGTAAGTGGTAGGAAGTCGGTTGTGGAGGAGAGTTGGACACAAGAAGGTATGGATTGGTATTGAGTGATTGATTAGCCAACTGCGTTATGGGAGAAGATCAAGTTAGGCATAGCAGAATGGGTTTTTATGAGTGCTCACGAGCCCGACAGCGAGAGTAGTGACAAGGATTAGCCCGATTGAGTATATTGAGAGCTTTGAATTTCAATGCAATGTAATGGACCATTAAGTACCTAAATGAGAGAGCTGGAAACGGAGTGGTGAGAAAGTGGTAGGCAGGTATGATGTTCCTGGTATAAATGACAGTAACGATAACCTGATCGGTTGTGCACAGAGCAGGAGCGGATGGTGGGAAACATCTTGTTCAAGAGCAAGATGTCCACAAGTCAACGTGGGTACAAAGGCCTTTGGCGCGGTGGTAGAAAGAACGCTGATGTATTTTGTATGGACTTTGAGGAGAGGCTTGGGGAAGCTGTAAAAGTGCGAGTGTTGAGTAATTTCTAATCATCTTCTGGTGGAAGGGAGATTGAGAGTGGAGTTAGTCTGGAAGGTGAACAATAGATTGGGATGTGGGAGAAAGGTAGTAAAAATATGTGAACTGAATGTGGCAGCAGAGCTGAGAAGCTCCAGCAAGCGTTGAAAAACGAATATAACATTCTGATAGGGCAGAGCCTGGGTAATGCTAGTAAAGAATGGGAGACGTTCAGAGATGCGTTGTTGAGATGTTCGAAAAATTGTGTATTGGTGGCCGTTTGGGCGGGTGTAGGAGGAAGTGTTAGGAGTGGTGGAATGATGAGGTGAAAATGGCGGGGGCACCAAAGAGATGAGCGTTTTAGGAGTGGTTGCAGATGAGATCGGTAGTGGCTTATGACAATTCTAGATAGAAAAAAACAGATGTGAAGCGTGTGGTGAGTTTAGCAAAGAGGATTGCTGATACTTGTGGAGCAGTCGGCTGTGCGACTGTTCAGAAGAGCCTCTGAGATGTCGTTAGAAAGTTTCTCGCTGGAAATGAATGAAATGATCAGTGGCATTGACTTAGCAATAAAGTGTATGATATGGGTGATTCCAACGTAAATCTGCTTCAGTATCATAGATCAAATTCAGTTACTGACTATTGTAATAATTTTCTTGCTCATGATTTGTACCTATTAATTACTAAACCAACCCGTGCAGCTGCTGGATCAGCAACTTTAATAGATAACATTTTCACCAAAGTTGTTAATAGTGTAACTCGTGCAGCAGTGATCATTTCCGATGTCTCCGACCATTACCCGATTTTCATTTAGAAACCGAATGCTCACGAACCCCGTAATCCGAATATAATTACCTATCGTAAATATAACGACCGTAACATTCAAAGCTTTGAAGAGGCGCTGGGAGCTTGCGACTTTAATGAGATACTCTCCACAGTAAACTCAAATGATGCTACACACTGTAATTAAAGCTATATCTGGGACTATTGTAGCTCCCTTGATCCAACTTAGCAATAAGTCTCTCATGCAAGTATTTTTTCCTGATGCACTCAAAATCGCTAAAATTAGTCAAATATATACAAATTAAAGTAAAACAGACAAAAAATTATCACCTAATATCCGTCCTGCCCGTCTTAAGGTAAGTTTATGAAAAAAGTATTTTGTGCTGGATTAATTACTAATCTTGTCTCAAATTACCTGCTTAGCCAAAATCAATTTGGCTTCCAGGCTTTCATGAACACAAAACATGCTCTATTAATATTTGTTGGAGACGTTGTTGATGAGTTTAATGGTAAATTCACCGGTGCAACTTTTATGCGTGAATCGTGAGATTTTGGTTGAGAAATCGCAGCTTTATGATGTTAGCTCCATTGATAAGAGCTGCATTAAAAGTTATCTTCTTGATAGAAAACACCTAGTGATTTATAAAAAACAATCATCATCTCTCAATTCGTAAAATATAGTAGTACCGTAGGGGTCGATCCTTGGGCCTTTGCTCTTCAAACACTTCAAACACTAGCGACAGGTTATCCTCTGTACTTTTTGCAGATGATACTGCAGTTTATTCGACCGGAAATCCTCAATGATACTATTGCTAATATGAACAATCAATTGGTTCACATTTCAAACTGGTTCACATCCAACAAGCTGACCCTAAATGACGACGAGACGCAGGTCATGATATTCTCCAGTAGGATGATACCCATACCTAACACACAAGTCGAATTGAACGGTCAACCGGTGGTATATGTTGCAAAAAGAAAGTTTCTCGGGGTAATAGTAGATCAGAGACTTGACTGGAAAGATCACGTCTCATTTGTTGCCGGGAAATTATCCAAATCGTGTGGCATCCTATAGAAAATTAGAAATTGTCTCACGACTCCTGCTAGAAGTCTTTGGACAATAGCCTCATTCTTCCCTTTCTCACGTATTGAGTAAAGATGTATGCTTCTACCTACCAAACAAAGTAAAGACCTATCGTTCTTAGTCAAAAGCGTGTCATCAGAACACCATCACATGCTAGCAGACGTGACCACACGTTGCCTCTCTTTTGTCAATGGAACATTTTCCCACTGTGTCACATCATTAACTTTTCCGCTGTGGTGTTTGTCTACGAAGCTTTGAATCATTTAACTTACATTGATAACGATTTTTTCATTCAATGCAGATTTGCAAATTACCCGAAACTCGTCAACACAGTCCCAACTATTTTTAAAATACAGAGCTGCTAAAACCTGGAATTCGATTTCCATAGATATAAGGACGGGTAGAAGTATAGCTACCTTCAAACGTAAACTAAAACTATACCTGCTTGAACTGGTTCGTACAGAAATTCTTGAACTGTAAATTACTTCTGCTATGCAATTTACCGTGTCAACAATTTATGTTTCATCAGTTTCATTTTATAGATTCTTTCATTCTATTTTTTTTCTCGATTCTCATGCTCAAATTTCCAAGTATCTTGTTCATGTTGAAATCCGTTCATTTATTGTACCCATCGATTGTGACTCATTAATTTTTTTTTCGTGTTCATGTGTAATCATGCTAACTATGCAGTTAGTTTCTAATTGGTGTCATTATACGTCAAAAAAAATTGGAGTAATG
The DNA here is from genome assembly GCA_016164225.1 of Gammarus roeselii. NCBI lineage: Eukaryota > Metazoa > Arthropoda > Malacostraca > Amphipoda > Gammaridae > Gammarus > Gammarus roeselii. Next base: position 6,561 of record SDVV010031553.1, read on the forward strand.
TAATAGACAACCTCATGTCGGACATTTTCTGCTCACAAGTTTTTTTAGTAAATGTCAGTTAAAACAGTAAATAGTCATGATAAAGTAAATGTCGGTGATCAGACTTACTTTGCTCATTTTTCTTGAAATTAATGGTCCAATGCAATGCTTGCATTTGTCTCGACATACTGAAAAGTGGAGAGTAGAGGATGTCCTCCAACAGTGCCCATCGGTTGGTCCTTACTCTTCAACCCTAGTTATAACTTAATATTCTGAGAAGCAAATGTTGTCTTCAGAACAGCTCACGCTGACGAAGACTTGACACATACTGTATCATCTGTGTATTCTGATATTTCTGTTATTTTGTCAACATGTCATCGTACCTAAATAAATTGTTAATCTTTTATAAATCCTTTAAATATAAAAATAAGGTATGGAAAGAGGTGAAGTGGGTAAGAAAGAGGAAGGTGGAGATTGTGAAAGGTGCAATCGACCGGTTGTTGTTGGAGTGGTGACGTAGAGAAGAGGTGGGCTGAGTATTTTGAGTATTTGTTGAATGTTGATGATATCAGAGAGGCTGACGTTCTGTAAGGAGCAATCATTGTTGTGGCCATCACTAAGCAAAAGGTGCAGTAGGTGGTTGAGGTGATGCAAGCAAGGAAACCACCGATTTTGACGCGTTGTGACTGAATACCCAGAATGGCTTGTAACGACGGTAATCGCGGGGTTGTTGAGGCTACGAAATCGTCGTTTTGAATCGGACGTGGTGCCGATTCAGTGGCACAGTGCTTGCATTGTTCAGCGGTAAAAAGGTAAATAAATCAAAATGAATGCATCAGCACAGGAGGTATTCGACTTTTATAGGAGGGGGGGGGGAAATTTTACGGGAGGGTGACAATCAATTGGATTAGAAACAGTACGGACGGTGCGAATACATCCGTTTCCCTTTCGGGGCTTTAATGTGCCTGGAAATGACTCGAGACACAATCGGCAATGTCCCTTACAAAGTCAAGGGTTTTTGGGACTGAAGAGTTTGTGGAAATTTGTTCCTCTGTTGGCAGCAGAGAATGTGTCCGGGTTGGGAGGGAAGTTAGTGGTTGGTTTCCAGAGACAGTGGGACTGGGACAAGGTTGCGTTATGTATCTCCGATGTTCATTCTTAATTTTATCAAGTGGTCATAGAAGTGAACGTGAGTAAATTGTGTCGAGGTTTGGAGTTGTAAGGCGCAATTCGGAGGAGAGGTTATGAGGAATAGTGTTGGAGTTTGTTGGAGTATGTGAAAAGGGCTGATCGAGGAATGACAATGCGCCAAATTGGATAAATTAGAAGAAGCTCAGTGTTTCAAGGACCTTAGTTTTAATTTGGAGAAGACTGGACAAATGGAAACTGATATGGAATCTGAAGTGGAGGAAAAGTGTTCAGTGTTGATTGCACTGAAATGGGTTATGAGATGTAAGACATCATGTATGAAAGCCAAAAGATGGGTGTGTGGGGGTGTAATGTCCCAACTGGGCTCAAGAGGCTACGACGTAAGAAAGAAAGAAAGAAGAAGGCTGGATGTATTCGAGATTACATGTTAGAAAAGGATGGCTGAAGTGACACGGAGGGATCAAATTAGAACGGGGATTGTCTGGAAGTTGGATGACAGAATAGATTCTCGTGGTATGAGTTGGATCGGGCACATAGTTAGAATGGATGATGGGAAATTGTTACAAGGGCTATATGAAGGTCGAGGTAAGTTGGCGTTGGACTAGGGGAAGACCAAAGTTTGGGTGGATGGATATTGTGAAGCTGGTTCAGAGGAGAGGCATCAGGGTGGAGGAATCGAGAGAGCAAGCAACGGAAAAGCTTGGGAAGAAAAAGATGGTGAATGAATGAGATTATACCTTGGCTTGATGCTGATTCGGAGAGTGTGTTGCAGGGTTCTGGACAGAAACTTTTGCCTCTGAAGAGCCAAGTTTTGTAATGTATGTGAGTAGAATAGGAGAGAGTGAGGTGTGTCATGCCGTTTTCCGCCCACTTTTCTGTGGGATTTGATCTCGAATCTGTATCCGTGTCTGTTTTTATTTCCTAAGTGTATATAAAACCGTCTTTGTCTGTGTTTTCTAAGTCATACGATTACAGTCTGACTTTCCAAACCCCAAGTAAGATTGTAACTACACTTTTCAACATTGATTGTTCTATATTTCTAACAGACTCCCTCAAAAATCGTGTACCTCACTTCTTTTCGATTCGAGAAAATTCTCCCCGTCTGATTCACCCTATTGATTCTTTCAGAAAAAAGCTCCTCCTAAGTTGCCTCGTTTCTTCCTCTAACGAGTTCCTTTATAGTGGCTTTAGAGCGGCTACCGGGTGTCGGAATGAAGTTTGCGTGATGAATTACGTGTAAGCAACAAATATCAGGTATCATAAAAGTCGTTGTCGGCATTTAATAACCCAGTTAGATAATACAGTTATTCAATTCATTTTGTACAAATGCATTAGGTGTTTTTTCATAACTATTAAAATGAATTTTCCATACCAGCAGAAGCGTTTTGATTCGTGAAAAATACTTCCCAGTCATCTTTCCGAGAGCGAAGTCTTTGGAAAGTGATTCAGGGACAGAACCATCAGTTCATGATGGCCGATGGACAAAAAACACAGCAATCGTTCGAACTTTGATTCTAGAAGACAGATATTTTCATTTTAGGGTTACCTCATTTCACTCTTTGATGTCAGATATATTTTTTGCATGTTTCCTGTAGCGCCATATGAAAATCTCTGAATTACAGGGATTTATCCGCCCACACAATCAACGATAAAATCCTCGGGTTCCAGAGAATACCAATCATTGACTCGCATCTATGATTAATATTCTTCCATTTGATGAAAATAACTCGTTGATGTGAGTCAGCGCTGTTTCTCCGTCCTTCTTTAGAATCAATGAACAAGTGGAAAAGAAACAGTCCGAGAATCGATCCTTGTGGAACTCCAAAATTTACCAGTCTTGGAGATGAGATAATCTTTCCGTCCAACACTACGGATCGGGCTCAATGCCTGAGGTACCTTTCGAACCAAGATGTTTGGACGTTCAGTTTTAAAAGTTTGTTATCGAAAATAACATGAATTACACTAGAGGAACTAGAGAGGTCCAGCAGTACGAGTATTGATAGATTCCCTTTGTCTATAACTTTGCATACGAGTTCAAAGATTTTCAGCAGCTCGTCTTCAGTAGAGGTCTTCTGTCTGTATGCATAGTGAGAACCATTGGTCAGGATTTCCTCTTCTAATTAGTCAAGGAGTTGGCGCGCAATAATATTTTCCGATACTTTGGAAGTTACTGGTAATCTTGAATGTACCTGCCGGGCTCGGTGACCACATTAGGTCCGTGATGGTTAACGAGTTTTTATGGGAGGGATACGTGTGGCGAGTTGGCTTTGGCATGGCCGGTGTTCGGTGCGCTTCCGAGTAAATTTTATCAAGTTCGATCATAACCAGCTCGTGCATGTGTTCTCTAACGTTAGCGAAAAACTCATTGGAAGTGCGGCTGTTTCTGCAGGGTTTTCGTAAATTAAAAACTTGCTTGCTTCACTGTGGTCACAATGTATGAAAGGATGTTCCAAATCTGTTTTTTTTTCTAAATCAGAAAGTTGTCTTGCGTCTCCCTTGATTTGCAAACCACTCGTGAAAACATTTGAGACACGCGATTCATCTGTTGAATGCTTTTAGTTTGTGTCGCTATTTTTTGTTGCTTGATTTTTCATCACCCATTGATGATAATTTTTTAATGATTGATTCAGGAGTAGTCCAGGTGATTGGAGGGCGGGTTCATTTTTTCGTAAGTACTGGTGCAACTGTGTCGAGAGCCACCGAGAACGTGTCTACGAAAATAGCCTATCAAATATCCACGTCATCCGTCATACGTATGTTCTTAGGCAATGGTACTCTGTTCCATGGCTATTCTTTCAGTGAACCTCGTAAGTAGTCTCCTTTTGTTCTCTACGTCAGGATGACTGATTTTCGTTTCTCTTTAAATACTGTGCTCAGGCAGCTTATTTCTTGGTGGTCGGCGCGGAACTGAAAAACAATGTAATTGGCTCCTCAATGAGCTACTCCAGTTTTAGATGTTTAATTATTGGGCCAAACTTATTACGTTTTCAATGATTGTCATTGAAATCTACTAAGACGCCCATATTCTTCTTCAAAATTGAAGCCGTATAAAGCTTAGATTCTGTGTGGCTGATTGACTGGTTGCTGGCTCTAGGTGGCCTGTAAATGGCTCCGACAGTAAAGGATTTAGTTTTTCTTACTTAGACGGCAATACAACATCGTCATCTTCGTCAACAGTTGAACCGTTTTCAATGTCCTGGTTATGTTTTCATTGTTGTCATAGATGCTGGCGCCGCCTCCTCTTTCACCTTAGTCTTTTCTGAATAGTTCATACCCATCTTCCAGAATGAAGTTGCTGTCCATGCTATGTACCAGTCATGTCGCAGTATGAAGTTGTTGTTCATGCTAGGTGCCAGCCATGTCTCAGTGAGACAGTATAGCAAACATCATCATTCCTGAGAATAAGTTTGATCTCGTCTATCTTAGACAAAAGATTTCACACTAATGAGCTTTATTAGTATGCGGTCCTTTTCCCTTTGCCGAGGCTTGCTAAAGGACAAGGACCGCATAGCCGAGGCTTGCTGTGCCATCTAGTCACATGTGCTCAGGCGCTCTACTACTGCTACGATGATCGTAGTGCTACTTGCGATAGGGTCCTGGTATAGTTAGAGACGTTGTCTTGTGAGTCCTCTATGTAGATGCATGTGTCAGGTCCATCATACTGGGAGGTGAATTTATTGGAGCAGATTGTTCTATCATTAGATGAACTGTTCGTTTATGGAACGAAGAAATTCTGCACAGGTAAACGTACGCTATAATAATTGTCTTTTAAGTGAATGAATACCATGAGACCTGCCTGATTGTTGTTACTCAAGTGTGGATTGACATAGCCGTCTTCCTATAT
>SDVV010031554.1:0-11532 GCA_016164225.1 Gammarus roeselii
ACACATAGGAAGTAGGAGCAGAATGATGCGATAGGGATCTCAAATTGAACACTCAAACATTATTCCGTGGGGCGAGGTTTCTCATATTGTGGGAACAATGAAAGCGGGAGGCGAAAGAGAATACAAAGATCTCTTTGATGGTCCCACCAGCACACTTCCAAGCAATAACAGCTGTTCCCCTTCGTAATTGGCCTGCTTGCCTTGCCGTCCAGTTTCCGATAAAAAGTCTTCAGCTAGGAAATCCTTAGCCAGTCTTTGGCTACTGGTCCTATAAGTACTGAACAGGGATAAGATGATCGCAGGGTTTTGGCAGGTAAGGACGGTTTTATCGAGTCTCCTGCTTCTAGGGTGGCGACATTATCCTGAGTTATGGCAAAAGAGGAGGGATTGAAACTGAAATGGCTGCATCTCTGAGGCTTAGTTAATTGTGACGATTTGTCGTTCTACCATTTGGCTTTGGTATGTGATTCGGAAGTGTACCTTTATTACTTGCGTCAGCCGCCAACGTAATTCATTCAGAAAATCTTATTTACCGCTAAGTTCAATAAAACCCAAGATGTTTTTTATTTTCAAAATTACCTCTTACATGAGCAAATCGATCTTGCATTGGAATTGTTTGAACGCCAATGCGATGATCCATATATATTTCTAGTTTGCAAAGGAGGTGTGGTATTTGTGATGAACGCACAGGGCTGCTTAGTGAAAAGAATATCAATCTTATTGATTATAACACGTTTAGTTGGATGAACATTTTGGAAATAGATGGCACTAACTTCTCGTGACTCCACCATTTGAATTAATGAGGTACTAATCTGACAACACTATATCTTCATGGAATACCTAACTTGCACACAACCATTCATTTCCTTCGTTCTTTCATGTCCACATGTTGCTCAGTTCTCCTTCCATGACACTTCAGTCCACAAATAATTGCAATTTTCATTCTAGCTTTCTTGTCGATGTAGCATTTTTACCACCAAACGAACTACCCGCCTCAACGATTTTAACCGATGTGATGTGCCCATCTGATAGCCACCGCATTGTTCACGTACCTGCCTATAGAAAACGGCTTATTGTTTGGGCGATTTGAAGCTTTCGGGGACAATCTGATTGATAAGTAGTAAATACATATTAACTTTGTTACGACATTAGTCAGGTTTATGAAAAACAAGAAACTAAATCAGCCTTCTCAGGTTTTCTCCTTCCACTTCAGCCCACCTCCTCACTGCACCTCCCCCATGTCTTCCTCACTGTCCCAATGATCAGATGACGGAAGAGGCATTATGGGAGGATTCTAGTTAATTGAATCTACCTCAGGATGACATATTTGGTGCAGGGATCACTGAGGCTCAGAAGGATGACCGGTTATCCATTTGAGCAGACAAATATACTCTTTCCACATCTATGGGATCACTGAGGCTCAGAAGCATGACCGGTTATCCATTTCAGCAGACAAATATACTCTTTCCCCATCTTTCCCCTTTCAACACTGTACGTCATTTGCCAAGAGCGTTGCCATGCACCGCCAGATGTTTTATCCTCTCTCTATAGGTCTCAATGCGATACGTAACGGGTGGCCGATAAGATATTTAATGTGGCAATATCAGCATGAATTTATTCAGTGCACTTTAACTTCCGCAATTGGGTGAAATTTCGAACCAGTATGTTGTCTTTGACGTCTTTCTTGTAACAGGCAAACCTAGAAGGCTGTCCCTAATAACCCTATGACTAGATTTTCTTTGCTTTTCCTCCAGTCATAGTCGCTTTTCGGTAGCTCTAGACTATGACTTGTCTGATCGCTTCCACTGTTATTTTATACAGTAGTTTCAAAATGCTTGTATATCCCTTTCAATCAAATTGACTGTTATATCAAAGAAGTACAAGTTAAATCATAGTTTGATCCCCGCAGATCATTTACTAGCTATCGCAGATATGTTAACGCTAAAAAGTGTAAACAAAAGATTATGAAACGGATATTTCAAACACTTATTGACTAATTTACCTAAACAATATCTATTAGAAATAATATATGAAGTTGCCGTTCATACGATAGTGAAATCTTACTTAGTGTTAATTGTATTCCACTCTCTGACCATGACTCAACTAACTAATTTTACCGGTTTTTCATCCTTCACGGTCGAACTAGTTGCGTTCGGCCGAACTGGTTGCATGGGGAGGAGTTCCTGTGTGTTATCTTGCTCTATAATAATTGTATTATTCCTTGCCCACTCTTATTTGATGCAATCAGTCATTACCTGCGCGGAGAGGAGCTCCAGTAGGCAAAATAATCCTGTTCGAGAAATCATCAGTACCATTCTTTGAGTATTTCTTCAGGGCAAATTTAGCGGAATCCTAAGCCTCTCACATCGACTATTGATAAGTAAACGAAAAACATAACGCTTATTCTGATGAATATTACATCCTTAACTCACCTCGGTTTTTGCGTTTCTCCTTGCATGGTTATTTTGATGTTTCCACAAGGTTCTCTGAGGAGCTCGCCCCTCAGCTAAAATGAGAAAAATTCCTGAATTAATCTACCCTACGCGGGAGTCAATTAGGAGAGAAATTTCTTCGTTTGCCAGCGTATTTCAATATTACATTCCGTTTCTAGTTGTCTATTGTATCCATGTTTGGAGTATGATCTTAGAGTAAAATTCATGATTGTGACACGGCGTAATTTTTTTCCTCGTAGTTTTTAGTTCAATCTGTTTTTGACGCTGTTGTAGCAATAATTGAACAATTGGGTCCTTTGCTGTCATATTTTACTTGCCTCGTCATCTTTCTTAAACTTTTTGATGTCACAAAATGAGTTAAATAGGTTTAATACTGTTGTATGTGATGACTTCAATAAAGACATTTTTACATTAAAAATGGATCAAATTACCATGCAACGTTATACAGCGCCAGACCTTCATACCTCCTCAGACGCAAGGAACCAAGGAATTCAGGATGGTGGCCGGTCACTTTTGGTTCAGCATCAACTAGCAGTAGTTAGAACGAGTGATCTTGGGTTATGAAAAATTATTTGTTTATGTCACTAATCTGTTCAGTCGTTTGTCTGGCGCCACACACGTGACCACAAGGAACTTTAACTTGCAAACTTGGACTCGGAAACCTTTCTATATCCGCCTGAATACAAAGTACGGTCTCTTTTCATGGATGACAATACACAAGAAGCTTGCGTTCACGATTGGTTATATGAATCATTGTTACGTGTAAGTGGTCGCATGAAGTGAGACGATGATCATTTAGGTACTGGGAATCCACTAAGGCCATCGTTTTATGTATATTATCATTGACAAGATTGTAAGAAAAATTAAAGGATCATATGAGCAACATTTGGATCATACGTTTACGGGTATCTGTGCTTGCACATTTAGTTGATCATAAATCATTACACGGGACCACGGATTGTCAACATTTAGAATTTTTTTACTTATTTTTTTGTTCGTAATGATGCCAAGCACTGATGTAATTTGTGATGATGTGAGGGGGCAGTCGTTCATTCTTGGTTTCAGTGACTTCCTTTCCTGTGGTGGTTGCCATCGAATGGTTTTGACATCATTGAAGGCGAATTTCAAATATTTCTTAGACTACATGTGCAATGACAAATCAAAAGCAACAAACTCTAGATAAATATTTGATTAACCATTTGCTTTATATTGAAGTGTTCAGCAGATTTTATTTATTGGTTAATTGTTTCCAAACCTAATGGAAATATTCCAGTGAAAAGACAGAGCTTATGTGAGAAATCTAACTATGTCTCAGAAGGTTCGGCAGAGGTGCTAAAAATAACAGGTAAGTATACATATTATTTGTATGAGCTCACCTTAGCAATAAAGTCGGTTATCTACGCTAGCAATCGTTTTCCTGGCCATGGAGGACGTCATCTGTCGTCGAAACATTTTATCCGGCATCGCCGTCCGGCCATCGCCTACACTGAGAATAGGACCTCGTCAGGTCGTGAGGAGCGACAGTCGACGTCCTCGACCGTGTGATGTCGCAGCCGTTGGTGGCGGGAGTGGCCGTCATAGCGTCTCTGTTCGGATAAACTGACAAGGAGAAACATGTCGCTGCATTTTCAATAGATTTAGAAATACGTCTTGGAAACTCTCAAAATGTTGGCAACTTCAAACAGAGTAAGTCACAACCTTCACCTTTACCTTTATCACCAAACCTCATAACCCACTTGCAATAACCGCCCACGGACGCCCTTCCTCTGCACCGGACAGAACTGTTTTATTAAATTGCTGTATTTAGCCTTTGCTGCTCCACTGACCATTAATGAAATACAATTATGCATGGGCTGTGCATCAGCAATGTAATCCATTTGTAAAGCCACACAGTCTGTTACTGACCATCCGTATTTGAGACGGGCAAAATTATTAGAGGGCTATCGACCCTGCCCTAAGGTCATCAGCAAATACTGAGGGAAGAATCTACATCATGTGAGGACAAAACTGTCATGCTTGAAGTCGAAATATCTTGTCTTCCGTGTCAATCTGACATCTTTGAACAAACAGTTATTCATATTGTATAGTTAACGTTACATGTTTCGAAGCGGTTAGTGTTAACAGACTAACTGCTCATGAAAGTGAAACAAACGTAATTTCCCTCTCTCGTGTTCAAATGCAATGTTGCTGATTGGTTGACTCATGTTGTCTCTAATTTTATCCTCACTTTGATCCAGTCTGTCATCAGTTGGATTAGGTGTTAGGGATAATAAATATAATGTATACTGTGTTGAAACATCGTACCACCGATGCCCTGTCATCATTATATTATTGCAATGTCAATTTTCGCTTGCAACATTGATTTTATTATCTGTGGATGAGCTCTTGGAAGCTTTCAAAATCCTTTATCAGATTTCTCACTGAAATTCTCGCGTAAATCTGCGATTTCGGTTGGTCAAAAATCATACACATCTCACATGCAGCGACTATTGATTTGTACAATCACTTCGCTGATCGAGCATGTTCGCGTACTTCAAATGCTCATAATAAAACGTATAAACAGCTTTAGATGTTCCTACGGAATCGTGCACCAATCAGTTACCTGCGAGAAAAAATTGAATCATCAAGTTTCCACGAACAAAAGATGCTACAGGGTGAACTTTTTCATTAGATGCACGACTTTTGCGTGTGCTGGTTCAAAACATTGAAAACTATTCTCGTTTTAATGTGTATCATTTTTTCTTACTTTTTTCTTACTGTTTATTCTGGTATTATCTAATTCATGTTAATAATCAGTTTTTTAGACACTCGTTCTCCAGTCAAAACATGCCACAAGAAATTTCCAAATGAATTTACCCTCTGAGAGAGGTTATTCTCAGGGAAATTCTAACGGCTTCCAATATTTTTCAACATCTTTTTTTTTTTCTATCAGAGCTATGTACTGACTTATATTGATATCTTGCGTTACTTTTATTTCATTATGTTGTTGAAGTATTTATATATATTTTAAGATAATCTTTTCCTTCGTTGGCACATTATACACGCCTTATATTTTTCGTAATGTGTATTGTCTGAAAATAGTATTCAGCCTTCATCCGAATAGCATGGAATAAAACTTTACCATTTTGTGGATTATTTGATTTGCATTGTGATAAGCGATAGGTCTGCTTCCACCTGTTTTGTTATCGAGCAACAGTTAGCTTAATTACGTCTGATTTTCAGAGGTGATAAGTTGCATGACAAAAATATTGCATGACACGTGTTAATCATTTGTGATATTTTTCCTGAACTCGAAATAAAATCAGCTTATTTTCATCTGAAGTGGATTAGTCAGAGTTCTTTTTGCCCATGAATAGACGACAGCTATGTTATGCCTCCGCCCTACAATATCCATTGTAGGGCGGAGGCATATGTTGTCTGGAAGACAGTTAGTCATCAAAGGATTCAACATTGTTCATGAGGAGTCGGTCATTTCTCTACTGAGCTCGACCCTGCCCCCAACAGAGGCTAATATTTCCACCGTTGCTACCCTTATGTGGACACTCGTCAGGCACGAACAACGGGTCTGGAAGTGAATCGTGTCGGATGCACGACACATTCTGTTTCGCTTAGAAGTACTCTTTGGAAGTGCTTATCTATTCCATAATTGTAAAAAAAAAATTAATTATCTAAATAATATCTTCAGAAGGTCAAAACATTTTGATTTTTATCGTTTCTTGATAATTGAAAACATTTTTTGATCATAATAAACATTTACCGATCATTGTAAACATTTCTTGAGCATAGTAAACATTACTTGAAGAGTTTCTCACAATGCTGCACTTATGCTGACTTCAGCAAAATCGTTCATAACATCAGTGATTGTCCGTTCCTTGGAAAAGCTTCAATCGACGTTGAATTGCCAATCCTGGTGAAAAGTAGCCCTTTTCGTTGCCTGTGGCGTTCAAAAATTATGTTATTTTAGATAACCTATCCGAAACAATACAGTTTATAATTTTACGCTGTAGAACTGTTCTGATCAAAACATCAAAAGGATGCAATCCCGAACCTCATGTGTCCCATTGACCCTAAATCATCTATCTTCCATACTGCTCGCAATCTCAGCCAATAAAGCACACCAACCCTCACCTCTCAATCTGGAGTCAATCTTCGACCCCCCCCCCCCCCCCCCCCCCCCCCCACCCACCCACAAAAAAAAGTGGTGCCGCCTAACAGCGTTGAGTGGCGTCAGCTGACCTCAGGGACCTTAGCTGTCGCGGCCTGACAGCTGACTCGGACAGATTGGGATATGGGATTAGAGGAAGGGTGCATTTGTAGAGGAAGGGTGCACGGGTAGGTGAAGGATGCACGGGTAGGTGAAGGGTGCAGGGGTAGGTGAAGGATATGTAAGATACCAATGCAGTGAGTCTGTACAAGTGCATGATTACGAGCAGTGGATTATATGGCGGATGGACTTGAGAGGTGGGACAGGGATGGATAGAGAATGGATGTTGCAGTATGTGAAGAAATCAAATATCAGATGAGAAGGATCGGAACAGTTATGGTGATTGGTCAATCAATGTAACAGGGATAAAGAAACAGGAATGGGGAATAACAATGAGATGACATTGACCCAGTGTCATGACTTCTATGCTAAGACCAAACCAGTGCTCTAGGTCCTTGTCGATATTGTGTTTACAATGTGGTACTGATTATACACCACCAGAAGATTAGAACAGGTTTTTCTATGTATGCCAGCAAACTTCGTTCCCATTAGAATGCCCGCTCACAAAGTCAACAATGCATACCGTCGGCAAAAATAATCTACACAATGTTTAAAATATTCGACGTGTTGGAACAGCTTTGGTAGACTGTAAGTTTTGTATGGCAACCGAGAACGTTACAAGCGATGACAAGAGTGCCTCTCATCAGACACAGAGACAAGTTAAAATTCGTATTCACTGTTACTTTTTCAAGCCATGGGTAGCACTGGGTATATATGACCTTTTGATGCTTTGCTGCTGTTACAAACGCAAAACACGAACACTCATGAATTTCTCTGTAACTGTGATTCAAACATCAAATTGTCATCTGCTGTTAAGTTGAATACAGCAACATTCTGTGATTCTCTAGCGAATGCTGTGCGTCCAACGCTTGCGGCATCATTCACAAAAAAATGCAGGGCGAGCAGAGTACCCTGAGAAGATACAACAGTTTGATGAAGTGGCTACACACGAAAATATGTAGCTCATCATTGATACATCAATACACGGTGGTTCCCATTGCAGCCAAACTATGAGAGGCAGAGGAGCAGTTGAAAGGCGCTGTTTGTTTTCGACTTGTATGGCTGATAGGCTTCTTGCCAGCAGGCGAAGTCTTCTTCTTCGCATCCAGAAGGATATTAGCCCTATCCGCTCGGGCCTAAATAGGTAAAAATATGTCGTCTGAGAGGGAAATTGAAGTCTAGTTTGGGTGCAGAGCTTCCGGCGGAAGATTGCTCGACCGTGTTGTACCTTCATTGTTGATTTGGGGGGCTGATCATGCCCGTCTGTCTTTATGTCTGACCGTCGGTGTGAATGCCTCCACGTTAAGTTTCCTGCTCCATCGTATGACTAGCAGAAAAATTGCGTCTCCGCGCATTATGGATACAATAAATGTTCCGATATCTGGGTTAAAGAGAACATGAATTTCATGAGAAAAAATCCCTGTCGTTCTAATACAAAACTCGATTTTCTTTCGAGTTTTGTATTAGAACGTGGCATGTTCACGTGCATGGCATATCATATCTATGTATATTATGTCCATGTGTATGTCTATGTACGATGCCCATGTAGATAAAGTAACTTTTTCATATGCGCGACGAACAAGGCAGTATCGCGAGCTCGATGGTTCTGCAAAGTCGTGCGCTAAAAAAACGTTCATGAATCATGCGCTGGCTAAGGAAAGCTCATCGCACTGCAATTCTGTCACGGCAACACAATTTGTCAAACACAGCACATGGCGGTTATGAACATCGCGGCCTAAATTACCAGGACATTGGTTATGTTAATGCCGCCCAGGGATGATGATGCTCGCCCAAACGGGCGTGTGTGTACGAGGTATGTCTGTAGCCGTGTGCACAGGCCATGTCAGAATCCTAGAGTATCAATTATACTTTGTAGACGATTGGTCCACTCCATTCTAGTCAAAGCCAGTACTCCCACTTATGCTCGTGTACCTGACAAAAAAAACATATCACATGAGATCAATCGCGTTTTGGTTATGTCTTTTGTACGTGTTGCTAAATAATATTTATTTTATGTGGGGACGACGGTAGGAAAATTGTGTATTTTTTTACAATAAATTGTTGTGGCAATTGATCAGTTTGTGCTTGGCTATTAACCCGCTAATAGTCTCTGCTTTATTGCATTTATCGGTTAGGGAGGAGATAAATCGATGCTTTCAAGTACCAGTGGATGCAAACCATCATTACCAACTCCGTTTATAATGTATAGAAGTCTCTAAATACAATTGTATTTTTAAAAATGATTTCCATGTATGTTACTAAATGTAAACTTTGTGTTTGTTCAATTTGATTTTGTGCAGGTATTCACACTCATTGTGCTACCATTGGACTGTGTTAAAAGTGTACTTGGTCGCTCGCATTCATTTAATTCAGATATGTTTTTATTTATTAAATCTAACCCGAGCTGTAGTGTTATGTAGCCTCCTCTCTCAAACGATAATATTATGTTGGCGGACTCATGACGCATTTGTTTCTTATTCACAATTCATTTCATTTTTTTCTTATCGTAGGGTGCAATGCACCTACAAAATAAATAGCGGACGTCATCAACCGAGCGTGAAAGTTCTCAACAGCCCCAGGCGATGCTAGGAACAGCTCTCGTCTTGGAAAAGGCGTATTCCTTGACGTTTTGCCGGGACTCAATCAAAAACTTCCAAGCATGGCAGAATTTCAATAAATCTAGAAGAACTGGGTGCCGATGAATTTTTCCATAAACGAAATATTCCAAGTCCTGAAAAGTTACAACTTTCATTGTACACTCAAACCGTCGAAAAGAGGAACAAAATGTCTCTCACCGATTAACTAAACATGTATTACATACCAGTGATGCTGGTTCGAAAAGAGATTGTAGGTTTCCACTGAGGTGATGCCTTGTATATCATTATAACTCACATTCAAAGAATAGTTGAATGATTCACCTCTCAATCATTCTTCAATATACTTTAAAGTTTCGTTCCAACATCTTGGGTAAATGACCTAAAGAAAATCTTCTTTTTACTGTTACAAAATCGTCCGAAAGTCCTACCCGGAGATTGTCCGCTGAGCATTTTGACATTCTTGATCTGAGAGAAAATCACGATGACGAAATCTCCGGGGTCAAAACTCTTCGAAGTTCATCGTTTTTTTGTGAGAACCTATTCGATCTCTGAGGACAGGATGAGGAGCTATTTTATGTGTAAGGACATCAATCTGCATCGTAACCGGCAATGACGGGAATGTTGTGAGCTGTTAAGCAAGGGGACTCAGGGTTCACTAACAAGACTCTTATTAGTGTTCCCTTATGCTGCTATAGTGCCGGTGGCTGCAATGTTTTACAAGCATTCAATGTTTTGAAAGAAAACATCCATGTTGTATAAAAACTTTTTTCGTATAGCATGATATGTATATAAACACTTATTAATTATTGAAAAACTACTTCATTCTAAATGATACACATTTCTATGTTTTGTCTAGAAGATATTTCGTGAAACTGTTCGGTATGTTCACCGATGTTAACTGTTATATTTTCATATTTTATATCAATCGGTGTTGGTTTCAAGTCAAAGGTGATGATACTCTCCTTCATACAGGTAAGTATGCAGTGAGGGCTCCGTCAATAAATCGAAAGATCCGAGATAGGAAGAAATCCAGGGGCTCTGGGAAACTATTGCAATACCAATATCATGAATCCTCGACGCGTGAATCCCTAAGGCCTGTAACTCTCACTGCGTTATATCTATGATACACACTATATTATAAGAAATATATCTACTATTGTGAAGAACGGCATCGAGTTGTTCGATGACCATAGAAGGAGTCTATTACAGCAGGTTGTGGAGTGTGTTTGTTGGCAAAATGTTGAAACAAGCCGCAACGCCAATACGATGTTGTTTGGTACGCCCCAACAGAGCGCAATAAGGTTCGTTTCTTTTTAACAAGGTTCGTTTCTTTTTAACAAGTTTGTAGGTATAGCCATTCTAGTTATACTCGGATTGTATTTTTTTTTTCTGATTACCTCCTACAATTCCGACAAATTTGACATTTCTTTTCAAATCTTCATAACATGCGAATTAAACTGTTTCCGAATTATCGAGGGTCGAATCATTGCTGTATTACTCAGACTTTTAGCAGTCAAATTACTATATCTTTCAGCGGCATGAGCGGAACACAATTTACATTTTACTACGACGTACTTGTGTACATTTCCATTCTATTACTTTTTACGTACCACAAAACAATATCGTACGCAGGTACCACAACCACAACGTACAACAGTAACCTGTTCAAAAGCCACACGTTCTCTTCTACGCGCATCCTTCGTAAATAACTTTTATCTTCCAGAGCACTCAGCCCTAGTCGTCCACCCTCTGCAAATACGGGCAGCCGACACGGTCAGCCCGTCGGAGCAACTACTCGCCGGAGATCGTTTTAAAGCTCCCACTAATTGGAAAAGTGTGCGACTCTCCACATTCTACAGGCAACAATTTACCGCTAATAAATCAGCCTTATCTCCTCGCCCCCCTCCCTCTCAGCTCTCTCCGCCAACAGTAGCACCACGACCACCTCCCTCCACACCTCTCGTTGTATTCCAGCTCAAGGCAGAGTGCCCCCCTCCTTCTCCCCCCTCCACCACAATGACTGCACAGTATTGACAGAATTATCATGTCGCGTTTCTTTTGTTCCAGCAAACATACTCATGCCATGCCGATTAAGTCTAATTTATAACGTTCAGTCTCTTATATTGTAAATATACTGAGAGGTACGCCACCGGTTCTCACCTAAAAACCTTTTCTACAAGGTCTACCCTGTACCCAAGGGTAGAACTTGGGAATATAT
>SDVV010031555.1:0-11532 GCA_016164225.1 Gammarus roeselii
GAGCAGCGTCAAAATCAACCATTCACAACCATTCTCCACTCACGCCTGTTCATTGCACGCTCTCTCACCACCTCCACATTCATGTCTCTCCTTCCAAACGCCTGCTTCAGACCATCCATCCACCCTAACTTCGGTCTACCTCTAGGCCTGCGACCACTCGCCCCCGCATTCATCACCCTTTTCACCAATCTCCCTTCATCCATCCTCTCCATGTGCCCGAACCATCTCAGTACACGCGAACGTGTACCGCCAAGAATTTTCAAGACTACTCGAGGAGCAACGCTCTGAGCACCGCCATGTATACACTTACGGCTCCAAAACCGCGGACGTAGTGGGAGCTGCCGTTGTGTGCGGGGAAATTTCACGCTCGGCTACCATCCCACAAGAAGCCAAAAAGCAGATACAGACACTAGGAGGCCGCATCCCCCAGAAAGGGGGGTGGCCGACGGCAAGGCGCACCTCTCACCCTCATGCGCTCACACTCACATAACTTAGCCCTTTTATGCTAAAGGATCCGGCCGGTAACCCCGCAACACACTCTTTGGGTCGCGATGCGGTCCGAGGATCCGTTGTCAGCAAAAGGCCCGACAGTTTTCACTGATTAACCCCCACCGCGTCATAATGACCAACCCCCCACCCACGACCATTCCAACAACGGGATGCCAAGGGCCGGAAAGCACATCAGAGCAGTATCAAAATCAATCATTCACAACCATCCTCCCCTCACGCCTGTTCATTGCATGCTCTCCTGCTACTTTCACATTCATGTCTCTCCTTCCTTACGCCTGCTTCACACCATCCATCCACCTGAATTTCTGTCTACCTCTAGGCCTGCAACCACTCGCCTCCGCATTCATCACCCTTTTTACCAATCTCCCTTCATCCATCCTCTCCATGTGCCCAACCCATCTCAGAACACGCGAATCCATTCTGTCCTCCAACTTCTTCACCATCCCTGTTCTGATTCGACCCACGTCGTTGGTGATCCGGTCTCTCAGCATTACTTCAGCCATGCTCCTCAAACATTTCATCTCGAAAACATTCAGCCTTCTTCTCTCCTCTGCTCTCACTCCCCAAGTCTCAGCTTCAAAGAGCACAGTTGGGACAACAACGCCCTCATACAGCCCTCTCTTTGCTTCTATCCCCAACGTCCTGCAGCTTATTACACTCTTCAGTGCACCCAACACTTTACACCCCTCCTTCACTTCAGTTTTCACTAGTTCAGTTAATTGCACATGGGAGCCCATCTACTTGAAACACTGAACTTCCTCCAAGAGCTCTCCATTTAGGGGGACACTAATTTTGCTGGCATAGACAGTCCTCGAGCATCTCATTACTTTACTTTTACCCACGTTCATTTGAAGCTTCCTCCTCTCTTACACTCAACCAAACTCAGACACTAGCCTACATAGCTTCTCCTCTGAATCCGCAACCAGGGCCGTATCATCCGCAAATAGCAACTGGCTCAACTGCCAACTCCGCGTATTGTCTTCCAACAGTTCCAAGCCACCACCCAGCACACCCGCGTTCACCTTCCTGACAACTCCATCCATACAGAGGTTGAACAACCAGGGAGACATCACGCAGCCTTGTCTCAGTCCCACTTTCACTGTGAACCAATCACTCACCTTGCTTCACACTCTGACACATGTTCGGCTGCCATCATAAAAACTCTGCACCGCTTTCACCAGATGTCCACCCACTCCATATAGATGCAACACCCTCCACAGTGCTTCCCTGTCAATCCTGTCGTATGTCTTCTCCAGATCCATGAAAGCATAGAATACATCCTTTCCTTATGCAAGGTATTTCTCACAAACATGTTTCACTGCAAAAATCTGATCGGCACACTCTCTACCACTCCTAAAGCCACACTGTTCCTCTCCAATTACGCAGTCCGTACAGTCTCTAATCCTTTTGATCAGCACTCTCCTGTACAACTTACCAACCACACATAACAGACTGATACCTCTCGAGTTTCAGCATTAATTTTTATCACATTTGCCCTTATATAGTGAAACAATGGAGGCACTGCGCCACTCAATCGGTACCACGCCCGTCACAAAACACAAGTTCAGTAACCTCACCAACCATTCAACAATCGTTACTCCACCCTTCTTCAAGCACTCGGGCGCAACGTCATCCAAACCAGGGGCTTTCATCCACAGCCTCCTTCACCACTCTCCAACAACAACTGGCCGTTTTCATCTCTCACCACTTCCTCCTTTGGAGTCTCTCCCTCTCTACCTCTTTCCAGAACATGTTTTTGTTCTCAAAATTCTGGCACAACTGTCTGCCCCACCTGGCATCAGCGTCCCTTTTGGCTCTCCTCACCACCCGCTTCACCTCGTTTCTCCTTTCTTTGTAGCTTTCATAAGCCACCATCGACTTCACCTGCAACCACTCCTCAAATGCTCCTCTTTTCCGTGCCACCGCCAGTTTGACCTCCACGTTCCACGACTCGCAGCCTTTCCTTCTTCACCCGCCCACACGGCGCGCACCACACACCTTCTTCGCACATCTCAGCAACGCATCTCTTAACGTCTCGCATTCTTCCTCCACATCTCGCAAGTCCTGTCCTCTCATGTTGTCATATTCTTCTCTCACGCCCTCAAAGTCAAAAAACGATGGGTATAAATGTAGCCTCCCAGTCAATTTTTTCCACGAATTAAATTCTTTTCATACATGCCGTTTCAAGCTTGGTCCACATGGCTTTTTGACCCTGAACACAACATGATACTAAAATTGTTGCAATACTCTGCTCTTTTCCATAAATGGACTAATATAAAAGCTGTTTTAAAGCAAACTTTTAATTTTATGCACACCTATTGTCAAAAGAGTGTGTACATCATTGTTCAAATTGTTAAACAAGGCCAGAATTATTGTGAGAAAGACTGCATTTATTACCTTATATCAAAATAATACAAGTAAAATTTACTAACATCTTCTGACCAATCTCACAGGGATATCTTCGTTCTGAGCTTGAGGTGAAGGAGGAAGATGAAGTAAGCAGCAGCGGTTCCGGGCTCTCCTCACCTCTGAGTGAAGAAGGCTACTCTCCTCCAACTCGTCGTGTGGCCAAATATCCCGATCGGGATGCCAAGCCCTCCAGTAACACTGTCAGAGGCCACAGCTGTCCTAAATGTTCTTACAACTCTACTTTCAAGGCCAATCTACTTCGTCACATCGCTACCCACGACCGCGACGGGACCTATCCCTTCAAATGCGACCATTGTGACTATGGCACAGAAAGGAAGGAGTTGATGAAGCGCCATCTGCTGGTGACACACAAGAAATCTAAGAAGAAGACGTTCACCTGCGACCAATGCTCCTTCAGCAGCAACTGGAAACACTGCTACAAGAGGCACCTCCTCTTTCACAAGAAGGACAGGGAGAAACTTGTGTGCGATGTTTGTGGGTACACAACTGAGTGGATGAGTTACCTTGTTGCACACATGACGAGTCACAAAAGCAATAGGGAGAAGCGCTTTGCATGCAGTTATTGCGACTACAAAGCGGTCACCAAGCGGTCTATCAGCAGGCACGTTGCCTGTCACGACAGCACAAGAGAGAAGCCTTTTGCCTGCGAGCACTGTGACTACAAGACAGATTTGAAGTTTCACTTGCGAAGACATCTGCTCTCCAAGCACGTCAGCAAAAACAAGCCCCTCTCATGATGCGCTTTTTGGGGAGTGGCCCCTTCCATAAAACACATTTGACTGAGCAGCCCTTTACAGAGTAGCCTCGTCCATAAAATGCTCTTGGAATAGCAGCCTTTAACGAAGTAGCTTCTTCCATGATACTCTCTTTGCAGGTCAGCTCTTCCATGATAGGTTCTTGAAAAGACAGCCCTTAGTAGAGTTGCCCTTTTATGATACGCTCTTGGAAAGGCAGCCCTTAGTAGAGAGGCCCCTTCCATGATAGTTCTTGGCACGGCAGCACTTGTTGAAGGAGCTCCTCCCATGGTACGCTCTGGGCACGGCCTCGCCATGCTTTGCACCATATTCCTAAGTCATATTTTTTCCAGTGCTTGATAACCTTGCCAAGCAATAAATTGGTTTTGCTTGCTGCATCTTCGTTGTCAAATAGAGCTTCCTCTTCCCCAGATTCTCTGATGAAAAGCAACTAAATAAAATTGTTTGATAATTGTGCACTTTTGGAAAAACGTAACTGATTGTTTCCTGGTTCTTCGTTACCAGAAGAGCATCGACTTCAATGCGCTAGAAGGCCTGTCACTCTAATCTGATTTCTTGGGGGAGGTCTTCTAACCATTTTTGCTGGACTAACCTGTTACAGATAATTTCATGGTTGAAATCTTGCTTAACTGTTGCTAAACAAAGGTTACACGGGACACTATTTGCTATAATTACAACAGAATTTCATTCTGAAGAGGAGCAGCACTGCTCTGGACAGTTGTAGAATGATCTGAGGTGCTTTTTTTTAATCGCGCACAATCTTAACAATTGTTTTGGAGACTCGACTGTTGGTTTACTGTAAGATCTGCATTACTAGACTTGGCACAAGAACCTTATTAGTTAGTTTGAGTGTGTTCCCAGGGACCCATCCTCGGTATAACAGGACCAAACCAAGCAGAAGAACCTCACGAGTTTGTTAGGGTGTGTTCCCAGGGACCCATCCAGTATAACTGAATCAAATCTAGCACAAAAACCTTATGAGTAGTTTGGGTGTGATACAGAACATTCAATTTGAGAGATCTCCTCAATTCAACAACGTTTATTTGAGGTAATTGATGAGTAATTTTATGCTTGTTATATTGCATTTACTATATCATGGTGCACAACTTAGATTTTAGAAGTGTTCACAGCTACATCAGAAAAATTGTTTCCTGCCACATTTTTTGTTGTTATGTATGTATTGCTGCATTTCATTTTTTAAGATGTATTGCTTTTAATTTGCTTCAAAATGGATATCTGTACCTAAGCTTTGTTTGCAAGTTTGTATTGTGTGATGTCTTCCCTGAAAGTTCGTGTCCAGAATACACTTCTGGTCTCAAAAGGTGGTTGAAGAGTTCTGTTGATAGAGTGAGCAGTGAACATAAAAAGATGCTAACTCAATAGCTAATGGATTTTCCTGTACGTTTGTCACAACAAAGACCTTTTATTAATAACTTCTGTGACAAGTAGAGCCTTGTGTCTTGGACATAGCTCCTGTTGACTGATGCCCTCGTGTCGGTAGGTACATTCATTCGAGAGGACGAGTGTCCTCAGTTCCTTTTTTAACAGTATTACTGTTTTGCTGTGAGAAATGTGCCTAATATAGCAGTAGTTAGCTGGAAATGTAGTACATTGTGTTGATTGTAATTTTTAAAAATGATTATTATTATTATTAGATTGAGTTATCAGAAGTGCAGGGCCTGAAATTATTTGTATTGTTTGTAATGATAGCTGGCATTATGACAGCGAAGACTCGAAGGAGGATGTGTAAAGACTGTTCCCCTGCTTAGCTCACACTGTAGTGCCTTTCTAGCTGCGATAGCGACTCATTTAGGCCACCAAAGATGCTATTTCCTTACTGTGTTCTATAGGCTAGGCACCTACCTAGTGCCTGTATAGATTCGATGGAAAGACTTGTTTAGGTAACTAACAAATTCGAAAGACTCGTTAAGGTCACGTAACCAGAACTATAGTTACTTGTTCTCATTTCATTAGTAGATTCATTCACCTTCTCTTCGCCCCACTCTCTGATCTGCGCTGCCACTGTGGTCTGGGTCGCATTCTCTCGTCCATTAATATCTTGTTACCTTTGTTGTGAACATCGTTTCTATGTAAGTAAACAATGAATATCATGAGAGATTAAACTTTGAAAGGAATCTAAAAGAATTATTTTTTACTCTCCATTTCAGTTTGATAAAATACCTTATTGTAGAATTTTCTATTTAATTTTTTAATGTTTGTCCATTCATAGATGCCTTAGTTTTAATTCAAATAAAGTTCATTCACCCGTCAAACAAGGATGTTTAGTTTCTTTATTTTTTTGTAGAGATTGGTTTATGGTTCGGTTCCCTAATAAGGTGTCAGAGGGTTTCACCAGAGAACAATAAAATCCTCTGACGATGAAGAGAATCATATCATCAATTTTCTTTAGCTGCAGTCATCCGCAGCGATTTGTCTTGTCATTGCCCCGAAACCGCGTGAGGGGCTTGCGGTCGTCCGCCTGTAGAGCCTATTGCCTCCTCCCTTCCCTATCTGACGAATATCCTGGAAAAGTTTATTGTTTCGTGACATGAAGCATTTATTTCTTGCAGCCATCTGATGTTTGAATCTATTTCATTATTTTAATGTTAACAGCATTTCTTTGAATCTTTATTGTTGCCTAAAAGTAAACAGATTTTTATATTAAAGCAATAGTTTTTAATCGTATTGTTTGGAAGATGCTTCTTAGTGTACTCGTTTGTTTTCATGTGTGTTTGATTTATGTACAATGTCAAGGTGGCTGACCTCCGCGAAGGAAGAGTGAAGGTTCACTACGTTGGGTGGGGGAAAAGTCGTGAAGAGAGGGTGGAGCTCGACTTGGGCCGCTTTGAGTAGGCCTCTGGCAGGAGTGTGGTGCCCGGTGATTGTACAGCGGTGCTGGACCTGTGTGAAGATGGCGATACTTCCTGCACAAGCTCGGTGGAGTCAGTGATCCAGGCCCTGGAGGAGTTCTGCAGGGGAGAAATGTCGGCCTTGGAGGTGCAGAGGAGAGCGAATCTGGGGGCTGTCATTCCTCGTCATGGTGCATCTTCTTCGCCGCAGTCTACTCATGGGGGTTGCGGGTGCTTCTGAGCGGCGCTGTTTGCCGTCGTCGTCGGCTTCAGCTGCGCCTCCTGTGGATTTGCCGTCCTCGCCTTTGCAGTCTGCTGTGGCGTCTGTCGGCTCTGCTGGCGTAAGTGTGCAGGGTTGTGGGGGGCTGGGTGTGCCGGTGGTCTTGTGCACAGCTGGGTTGCTGTAGCGGGCGCTGGTTCGGCGTGTGGCTTTTGTCATACCAAGCTGAGTGATCAGCCTGTTTTTTGTGGTGTCTGTCGGAGAGGTTTTCACTTGGAGACCATGTGTTTGGGCACTGAAGGGAGTTTGATTGGTGCTGTTCTTTCCGATCCATCTGGTGCTGCAGCCTCGACCTGTTGTCATTGTCGAGGCTGCAAAGATAATTCGGGGGAAGTCGATCATCTTCAGGGTTCTTTTTCTCAGTTGCTGGTGGCAGTTGGAGCGCTGGTGGGGCAGGTTAGAGGTGTGAGATGGTAGGTGCAAAGAGTAAGTGCAGTTGTGAGTCAACTCAGGGAAGTCAGCAGACTGGTCGTCTGGGCGCCTGGGGCACTGATAGTTCTTCTGGCGCTTGGTTGTTTAGAAGGGATGTCTTCGGGGAAGTGAAGGCGCTAAATGAGAGGGAGAAAAGAAAGTGCTCAGTTATGTTGAGAGGTTTTGATTGTGAGACTGTTGAGCTGGTGGAAGCAAAATTCCATGAAGTTTGCCGTGTCCTGGGCGTTGATGTTGATCTGACTGACGTGATCAAGATTGGTGCTACCGGTCTGTTCAGAGCAAAAGTGTGTCAATGACGATTCCAAGCACAACTCATTGTCCCAAGCCCCTAGGCAGAGGAACTTGGACAGCTTTCGGAGTTTTTTCATCCAGAAAGACCTTACTTACTGGCAGGGGGTGAGTTGCTGGCTAGGAGGCAAGCTCCCACTGCATCAGAGGGTGATAGGGGGGAGAGGAGTGAATTTTTGGCTGCTGCTGCTGGGCGGGGGGCTGATGTCGGCGCTGGTCAGGGAGGGCATGTTCTTCCCAAGGATTCTTCTAGTCAGACACAGGGTGGTGGTGGTCGAGGCGGTGGCGGTCGCGCTGAGGGCGGCGAGTTGGCCGCAACGGCGGCCGTGGCCGCGGTGCTGGTGGCCGCGGCGTTGCTGATGACCGTGGCGGTGCTGGTGGTCGCGGGGATGCTGCCGGCCGAGTTGGTGCTGGCAGTCGAGGGAGTGTTGGCGGCCGTGGAAGTGCTGGCGGCCGGGAAGTGCTGGCGGCCGAGGTAGGGCTCGCGGAAGCGGGAGTGGCCGTGGTCCTGGTGGTGGTGGTCGTGGAACTCCAGGTGGCCATGAGGATGGTGTTTTTAACTAGCCAGGCAATCTTTGCAGATGGATTTCACCATTTTGCGGTTGTGCTGTGTAAATTTGAATGCCCTTATGAAAAAGGTCCCTTATGTTGGTCATATGGTGCAGCAGTGGGATTTGCAGTTGGTTGGTGTGTGTGTGTCGTGGTTGACCACATCGGTATCGTCGTCCTTTGTTGATTTGCCGGGGTTTCAGCTGGTGAGGGGAGATGTGGTGGGGGAAGTAAAGAAGCATGAAGTTGGTTTATGTGTTGCAAACAATTTTAAATGTGCCGGTGTAAGCATGTCTTCTCAATGTTGCCGCTATTTTTCACCTGGATTATGATGACTCAGTTGTGATGGCTTACCGTCCGCCCTCCTATTCGGCTGAGGAGAATGCTGAAATGATCGAATTCCTGCTAAAATTTCGTGTTGGTAGAGAGGTTGTTGTTCTTGGTGATTTTAACTTGCCTTCGTTGGATTGGTCTGTAGACACTTTTAATAATTATATTGCCTTGCAGTCGGGGCGTTAGAATCTTGCTACCGTATCCACCGCATGTCGTCGAAAGAGACTAGAAGGGCGCATCGTAGCCGGGAGTAGAATCGTGCTACCGTAACCCCCGCGTGTCGTAAAAGGCGACTAGAAGGGGCGGAGCGAAGGGGCTGGGAATCCCGTTCTGTGTAAAATCTTTCCTCAAAGACGGCAAGACAAGCGGGGGGAAGAGAGGCCCACGCCTCTTTGAACCCTATTGTTAGGGTCGCTGAATGTGCGTGGCTGTAGTACGAATGATGTAAAGAGGAGGGAGATTGGTGAGATGTTTGTCAGGAGGAAGTTTGATGTGTTGGCGCTGAGTGAGACAAAATTGAATGAGAAGGAAAAATGTGAGTTTGGTGTGGTAAGTGGAAGAAAGTTTGGTTTAATGGAAGGTTGGGCACGAGAATGGGTGGTTTTGATATTGAATAATCGGTTGGCTAGTAGCATTACCAAGTGGAAGGAGGTGTCCTCAAAATTTATGTGGGTGAAAGTTGAGTTAGGCGTAGAAAGATGGGTATTTGTGAGTGCTTACTGACCTGACAGCAAGAGGAGTGGAAAGGAGAGGGAGCAATTCTGGACTGACCTGAGTGAGTGTATTGAAAGTTTTGGAGGTCATTCCAATGTAGTTGCACTGAGTGACCTTGATGCGAGAGTTGGAGATGTAGTAGTGGAGAATGTGATAGGAAAGTATGGCGTTCCCGGTAGAAATGACAGTGGGGAAAACCTGATAGGTCTGTGTATGGAGCAGGAGTTGGTGGTCGGGAACAGTTTGTTCAAGGAGCAAGATATCCACTAATACACATGGGTAAGGATGGCCCATGGTGCAGTGGTGGAGAGAGCACTGATGGATTTTGTGCTGATATCGAGGGGAGTGGTGGGGAGGCTGTTGGATGTGCGGGTGTTGAGAGGGGAGGGTGGAGAAGTGTCTGACCATCTGCTGGTGGAAGGTAGATTAAGAGTGGAGCAGAAGTGGAAGGGCAACAAACGAGTGGGAGGAGGAAGAGAAGTAGTGAAAGTGAGTGGACTGAATGTGTAAAGTAGAGCCGAGGAATTCCAGCAGGCGTTGAAGGAAGAATATGACAACGTGAAAGGACAGGACCTGAGAGATGTGGAGGAAGAATGGGAGACGTTAAAGATGCGTTGCTGAGATGTGCGAGGAAGGTGTGTGGTGCGCGCCGTGTTGGCGGGTGCAGAAGGAAAGGCTGCGAGTGGTGGAACGAGGAGGTCAAACTGGCGGTGGCACGGAAAAGATGAGCTTTTGAGGAGTGGTTGCATGTGAAGTCGGAGGTGGCTTATGAAAGCTACAAAGAGAAGAGAAACGAGGTGAAGCGGGTGGTGAGGAGAGCCAAAAGGGACGCTGATGCCAGGTGAGGCAGACGGTTGTGCCTGAATTTTGAGAACAAAAAGATGTTCCGGAAAGAGGTGAAGAGGGTGAGAAAGGGAGAGACCGGAACGGAGGAAGTGGTGAAAGATGAAAATGGCCAGTTTTTGCTGGAAAGTGTTGATGTACGGAAGAGGTGGGCCTAGTATTTTGAAGAGTTGTTGGATGTCGAGGATGACAGAGAAACTGACATTGTTGCTGTGGTTGGTGGTGCTTGGATGCCAGTTTTGGGAGAAAGACTTGTAGCGGACATTACCAGGAAAGAGGTGCAGGAGGCGGTGGACGTGATGAAAGCAGGGAAAGCCCCTGGTTTGGATGGCGTTGCGACCGAGTGCCTGAAGAAGGGTGGAGTAACGATTGTCGAATGGTTGGTGAGGTTACTGAACTTGTGTTTTGTGACAGGCGTGGTACTGATGGAGTGGCGCAGTGCCTGCATTGTTCCGCCATATAAGGGCAAAGGAGATAAAAATGAATGCTGCAACTCGAGAGGTATCAGTCTGTTATGTGTGGTTGGTAAGTTGTACGGAAGAGTATTGATCAAATGGATTAGAGACTATACGGACTGCGCAATTGGAGAGGAACAGTGGGGCTTTAAGGAGTGGTAGAGAGTGTGCCGATCAGATTTTTGCAGTGAGACAGGTCTGTGAGAAGTACCTTGCCAAAAGAAAGGATGTGTTCTGGGCCTTCATGGATCTGGAGAAGGCATATGACAGGATTGACAGGGAAACGCTGTGGAGGGTGTTGCGTATGGAGTGGGCGGACATCTGTTGGAGGCGGTGCAGAGTTTCTATGTTGACGCCCGAGCTCGTGTCAGTGTGGGAAGCGAGGTGAGTGATTGGTTCACAGTGACAGTGGGACTGAGACAAGGCTGCGTGTTGTCTCCCTGGCTGTTCAACCTCTATATGGATGGAGTGGTCAGGGAGGTGAACGCGAGTGTGCTGGGTCGTGGCTTGGAACTGGTGGAAGCAAATGGGCGGAGTTGGCAGTTGAGCCAGTTGCTATTTGCTGATGATACGGCCCTGGTTGCGGATTCAGAGGAGAAGCTATGTAGTCTAGTGTCTGAATTTGGTATATTGTGTGAGGAAGCTTCGAGTGAACGTGGGTAAGAGTAAAGTAATGAGATGCTCAAGGACTGTCGATGCGAGCAAAATTAGTGTCCCCCTAAATGAAGAGCTCTTGGAGGCGAGAAGTTCAGTGTTTCAAGTATCTGAGCTCCCATGTAGAGATGTGGAGATAACTGAACTAGTGGAAACTGAAGTGAAGGTGCGGGTGAAGGAGGGGTGTAAAGTGTTGGGTGCACTGAAGAGTGTAATGAGCTGTAGGACGTTGGGGATGGAAGCAAAGAGAGGGCTGTATGAGGGTGTTGTCGTCCCAACTGTGCCCTACGAAGCTGAGACTTGGGGGGGGGGGTGAGAGCAGAGGAGAGAAGAAGGTTGAAAGTTTTCGAGAAGAAATGTTTGAGGAGCATGGCTGGAGTAACGCTGAGAGACCGGATCACCAACGACGTGGTTCGAATCAGAACAGGGATGGTGAAGAA
>SDVV010031556.1:0-11532 GCA_016164225.1 Gammarus roeselii
CGAGTGGCACAAACAGGGTTTAATTTACTCAGGGCAGGTAGAGACGATAGCCATGAATGGAGCGAGTGGCACAAACAGGGTTTAATTTACTCAGGGCAAGTAGAGACGATAGCTATGAATGGAGTGAGTGGCACAAACAGGGTTTAATTTACTCAGGGCAGGTAGAGACGATAGCCATGAATGGAGCGAGTGGCACAAACAGGGTTTAATTTACTCGGGGAAGGTAGAGACAATAGCGATGAATGGAGCGAGTGGCACATACAGGGTTTAATTTACTCGGAGCAGGTTGAGACGATAGCTATGAATGGAGCGAGTGGCACATACAGGGTTTAATTTACTCGGAGCAGGTTGAGACGATAGCTATGAATGGAGTGAGTGGCACAAACAGGGTTCAATTTACTCAAGGCAGGTAGAGACGATAGCCATGAATGGAGTGAGGCACAAACAGGGTTGAAATCAATGTCTACTTAAATGATATATCCGTAACTTGTTCGTTATTTTGTATAGCTTGAGGGAATTATATTAGAGTGAAAACGATCTTCCTAGCTTTACCGGAACTATGCAAGTTATAAAACAAATCATTTAACCATGTTCCATTACAAACTAGGCTTGAAGAGTCCATCCAAGAAAACTCAATCCAAAATTATGACTTGTATCGAGAAATAAAACTATTTTATTCTTGCTCATCAGGCCTAGATGAGTTTTTGTCTCGTTACTGCTGTCTGAATGTCAGTTTCACGTAACTCCTTCACACTAATGTTCAAGAATCACAAATGCTGAATGATCTAGAAGTTTGAAGGCATAAAACTTGATACAACCATCAAGTAGAATTTTGTAGCAATGCGCGGCCATTTCATAAGCTGGCAATATTTCAGCTCTCACGATACTTCCAAATATTAGTGTGTCGTCAACAATGCATGCATGTGGGGCATTTGAGGATATTTTGGTAATAAACATGACCTCCATACTTGATATTTTGATATAGTGTAATCTTTCAGTTGCTGCGAACTTGCTCTGGATTGCATCTTTGACCCTGAAGTAAAGACTTAGAAGAATGTTTTGTTACTAAATAAATGAACTTATTTATAAACAAATTTGACTAAATTAAATCAAACTAAAGACCTAATGCATCAAATTCGACTGTAGTTAGAAGCTTGGAACAACCGAGTCAGTTGTACCAAAAAAAAGTGCACAACTTTTCTAAAACAATTTTAAGCAGCGATAAAAGTTTCCTAATTCTATATGAACTAACCATTTTATAAAGATCTGTTAATTTCACTCTATATCAGACAGTTAGCTAACTGTCGGTCATCCAAATCACACTTACTATGCGATACATCCCCACACACTATGCGATGCATCCCCCACACACTATGCGATGCATCCCCCACACACTAAGCGATGCCTCCCCCACACTATGCGATGCATCCCCACACACTATGCGATGCATCCCCCACACACTAAGCAATACATCCCCCACACCATGCGAAGCATCCCAGCATCCCCTGTCGCTGAGGTATCTGTTTCCGTTATCAGCCGGTCAAAAAGGGAAATAATAATAATAATAAAAGCTTCATCAACAACCAATACGGGCATAGTATTACAATTGAAACATCTTATGTTAAGGTTACTGCGGGAACAAAGTTATAAAATTACCGCACACAACTAAGAATAAGTTACGGTATACAACTCAATCCTGCCTATGTGTATAGTCATTCTTTCCATCGCCTTAACAATGACGAGGCAGCGAGCGCATCACCAGAGCAGATTGCAACGAGGATTTCATTTGGGGATTTCATAACTCGGGTCATAAGGCTGTGTGCCGCTTTACGGAAAAGTACCTTGATGTGATCTGATTGGTTTTCGGCAAAAACCCTGATCGCTGACGTCGAGCGAGGGACCTGCATCAGCCGTCTGTCACTGTCAATTTCCTCGAGCTATTTTGAAAGTATTTTCTCCACAGTGCATTACAATAAATCGGGTAACAATAGGATTTGAAGCGCTGGATTTTAGCTTCCCTTGGTGCAAACGAGAATTTTCGTACCAGCATGTTACCAACTGCATTTTGTCGCTTTGTTTGCTTTTGCATCAGTGCATCTGCTGTGATGATGGTTCCTAGATATTGAAATTCATTCACATAATCCAGTGCAACACCGTCTAGTTTTATATCAGTCGATAAGTAGTAACTAGGACCCTTCGGTCTAACTAGCATACATACAGTTTTTACAGTGTTATATCCAATATCATGAGGTTCAGCAAAATTATTACAGATATCAAGAAGCTTTTGCAATGGTGAGAGAGTCGGTGCTAACGTCAGCATGTGACGTGTGCATGATACTTAGAAGAATATATAACACCATTTGACGTGTGCATGATACTTAGAAGCAGATAAATGTTGTCGACATATCGCAATTGGCACCTTTTTCTACTTTCACTCACGAAGAGTCTTCACGGATTGATCGTAAAAAAGAATTTGTTCAAGAAGTTACCATACTTCCCAATTTAATTAAAAGGTGTCAATTATCATTGGTGTTTGATGCAACAAGCGAGGAAGGAAAGCCACCGGAGTCGACAGTGAGTTGTTACGAAGAAAGATAGCTCGTGAAGCAGCACTAGAGTGCACATCGTTTATTATTATAGCTCCGGTCAGTTAGTGTTCATTACTCAATCTGTTAGGTACATTTTTTAGAAGTTGCATCATTGGAAATGTAATAAATATAACCCAACTGTTTGAGCTATTAGAAGAAGCTTCAAATTGTCGCATAGAAATTAATGGACAAACTGGACTGCAAACATACAGCAACGATGACGTAGGACAGCCCCACTCGGTTCAGTTCAGTACTCATTATAACCCTCTACTACACCGTGCTGGACTTCAGACTTGCAAACATACAGCAACGATGACGTACGACAGCCCCCTCGGTTCAACTCAGTATCCATTATAACCCTCTACTAGTCCGTACTGGACTCCAGACCATCATTACTATTTGGCTACACAAAAACAGGCTCCATTATTTTATATGCTTCTCATTAGTGCACTTGACGAGAGTTTTGATGACGCCTTATCAGGTGCACCTTCAATAGGGCAGGAATTAAGGAAGAATTTAGTTTGGTGACTCCTCTCCACCAGAGCTCGGACTTCAGCCTTACTGAGCTTTCATGTAGGGAACAGGAAGGAATGACTGGCACACAGTATAATGAATATATGAACGAAACAGTAAAATCTATCAAAATATGGAGAATGCAGACAGATCAAATTAATTGTAAAGCTATAACAATATATCGGCGTCGGTAGCATCGGCGTTTTTTGTAGTCTCGGTATCGTTGGGATAGAAGTGGATGGTTTTCTTCTTTTTCATGTTTTGAACAGAAATTTACATTGCTGATAAAATGATTCATTTGAAAGGTATGTAAAAATCTTACCGGTTTCCATGAAATGGTAATACAAGCCAAAGAAAAGATAATATTGTTATCAACTTTTATTCGTACTATAAGTATAGGTCTGTGAAAGTACCGACCGGATTTGATTTCACCGGAGCCTCAACGTGAGTCAAAATAGGCTGCCCCATAGCGCACGGACATCATCGATTCAGGTAGGTTCGCACACCTTCGTGTGCGGAAAGATTGAACTTGTCAGATGCAAATCAAACATCTCGACTGTGGCGTATATGTTATCTAGTGCGTACGGGAACAGAAAGTACTAACGCGTATCTACGTAGAAGTATTTTATCGCTTGTTCGATGTGAGGTGGAAAGACCACCTCGATCGGTCAGATGTTTGGGTTTTAGACAGCTCCGTATAGTCCGGTATGTTTTCCTAAAGCGATCAGCTTTTTTCGGTAGGTACTGTCAGTGAGTAGGCTTTGCAGGGGCTGCGAGTGCGTTGCAATCCATCAGCAAGTGTTTCACGCTGATTGCCACTTTGTGGCAACAGGGGCATGGTGGCGCATCCGGTCCCATGTCTACATCCATTAGGTGGTTGTGGGTTACCCACATGTGTCCCGTGCATAAGCGGTTGATGAACACTAGGTCATTTCTGTTGGAGAACTTTGTTTCCCGTTCCCTAACAGAGGGTTTACCTGAAAGCATTTTTTGGCCACTCTATTGCCACAAGTCATTCTATCGGGAAGTTATATGCGAGTTAATGATAGGGAACCAGTCCCGGTAATGTTTGCGATAAATTGTTCTTAATGGGTAGACGCCAGTTAAGCCAGCGAATCTGCGAGCTAATTGGCGTCTACCCATCAAGAACAATTTATCGCAATATATTACCGGGACTGGTTCCCTATCAATAACTTGCATATAACTTCCCACGTGTTCGGGGGTCCAGCAGAATTCGACCGCTTGACCCGCCTTGGACATCACGAAAAGGTCGTGCTGCGTTTTACGTAGGGCAGGGTGTTCGAAGTGCAAAGTTGTGAGCTGAGCGTGAGCGCTCAGACTGTCTGAGTATACGACGGATTTGGGGGAGGCGGTGTATTTATGCAATAACGATGGCTAGTTCGAGTGTGTGGAGCTCTGCAGAGAACACAGAGGCCTCTTGCGGGAGGGGAGCCGACAATGGTATATCCTCACAAGCAGCGGCGGCTCCCCTCCATCCGCAGTTTTGAAGCCGTCTGAGTATATATGTCGGTGCTCTGAATATTGTTCTTCGAGTAGTCTCAGAAATTCCTGTCGGTACGTGTTGGTTGGAGTAGTTGCTTTAGGATATGCTTGTAGATCTAGGTTGACTAGTGGTGGGTTGATCATCCATGTTGGTGGGTTGAATTGAAGACTTCGGTAGGAGAATGCAGGCCCATTAGCCTTACGGTTGCTGTTTAGCGAGGTCAGTAGGTTGTCCACGCGCATGGAAAACGGTGGGCAAATACTCTTCTTAGCCGCGACGAGGAGTGTATCGGAAATGTTGGTGATGTGGGTGAGTGCTGGGTTGTTGATCAGGCTCCTAGTCTTAAACAGTATAGTCTTAAAATATTATTGTAGCGAAAGTTTGTCTCGCGGGAGCGGAAGTGGAAGCTCGTTAGCGAGCACGTTAAGAGATTCGATGGGGCTAGTGGAACTGAACGAGCAAGTTGTGATACGCATTACGTTATTTGCGATGGTCGAGAGCGGTTCGAGGGTAGTTTTTGACTGCTGAACCGTGAACAACGGCTCCCTAGTCGATGCGTGATCGCATTATTGCGTCATTTCGGTGTCCGTATCGATACCGAATTTTAGGTTTATTACTGAGAGGCTAAGTCCCGCTGACTTTCTGAATCGAGTCTCCAGGACTGCTATGTGGGGTCGAAACGTGAGTTTAGGATCCCACATGATCCCCAAGGAATTTTATAGTTTCCTCGTATACTAGAGGGGCGTTGTGTAGTGTTAGGGCTGGTTTCAGGAGTAGGCTGGGCACAAGGGTAAAGTGCATGCTTCGAGTTTTAGAGGGCGAGAATCGGAATCCATTCAAGGAAGCCCAGTTTCCGACCGGGTTAGGCACTTTTGGAGTTCATATTGAATTGTTAAGAGGCTAGGGTGTCTGTAGCTTATTTGTAGGCCGTCCACGTATAGTGATGAAAGTAGTCTTCTGTCACGCGGAAGAATGTCGGCTTGCTGATCGATTCATTGTGGGTGGCCCATTTCTTGCAGATACGACGGTGACTGGGTGTTGCCGTATGCAAAAAATTGTGGATAAAACGTGGTAGGCGACCTCTCAAGCCTTTGCGGTGTAGATCCTTCATGATACCGTACTTCCAAGTGGTGTCGTATGCTTTTTCAATATCGAAAAAAATGAAAACCACATGTTCCCTTCGAACGCACTGGATTTTGTTTAGGCCTCCGTGCATTTCAAGGTAGTCAACTCGGCGTGAGTTTATCTTCCTTACCACAGTCTTACAAAGGACGCTGGTAAGGGCAATGAGGCGGTAGTTACGTGGGTCGCTATCGCATTTTCCGGGTTTGGGTATCGGGATAATTACGGATTCGCGCCATTGGTGGGGAGAAAAAAGTTTGAGTACATTACATTGAACACTTTTAGTAGGTGCTCAATAGCGTCGTCAGGGAGAAGTTCGATCATACTGATGTGCACTCGGACCGGCTCGGGTGAGGTTTCACGAGTATGGTTGATAGCAGACTGTAGTTCGTGGAGGAGAAAGAGGTTTGTTGTAGTATTCGTCGTTAGCGGAAGTAAAGTCAATATGCTCACGTTCTCTCACGTTTTTTTCCAGTTGAAAAGCAGCCGTGTAATTTGTTGCTTGCGATATCTTGCGGAAAGTATATAATAGTTAGTCCGCGATTTCCACATGGGAAGAGTAGATTGTGTCTCCGACCGACAGAATGTGGATAAGTTCCCCGGGGCGCCCCTGGATACGACTGATTTTCCCCCTCACTTGGGAAAGGGGATTGTTACGGTTGATTGTACTGACTAATTGAATCCAGCTCTCTCTTCTTCTCCGCTCTAAGTTCCTGCGGGAACGTGCGCGACGGAAGGCCGCGTACACCCATTCGCGCCGGTCTTTGCTTCTTTCACCTCCGGCTCAACCACGGTTTCGGAAAAAGGTTAACGGTAAATTTTAAAGGATGCATGCGACACCTGCACTTTGAAATTTCTCGTATAGACGAGCGACAAGGTCGTGTTCTGAGTCGTTGTCAGGGAGATCTTCAACATCCTTTCACGCGATATGTGCCGAGTATTCCTCCCAGTTGGCTTTCCAGTGGTTGAATCGAAGTTCTTGTACGTTAGGGTTGCTAGGTAGGTTGTTAAGAAGTGATATGGTGACTGGGTTATGATCACTGTCGTGTGTTGAAGGCAGGAAGCAGGACTCCCCAAACGAGTTGGGGTGCTTGTGTGAGGGAACATATAGATACATCGATGACGGTTCCACGTTCGCTAGTTATCCGGGTGAGAAAAACCAGGTTGTGAGTGTCTACGGTGGTGTCCATTATCGCTCCCCGAGGGTCTAATCGCGCGCATCTTCACATTACGTGGTAGGTGTTAAAGTCACCGAGGAGGAGTACGAGGGAGGGGGGTACTTGACTTAGCAGTTCGGTTATTAGTGCTTCCGAGAGATCGTTGTTTCGTGACGAGCAGAAAGATACCACTGTAATTGGTCTTCAGATGTGAAGGTGGCGGTCTCTCGGAGCTTGATCTCTTGAAAACCAATCACCAAAGTTTTATGATTGGAGATTAGGGATGATAACTCTTTATTCTTGCCTTTAAATCCCTGGCAATTCCCTTGAAGTATCCTACTGTTGTTTATTTTGAACATGGTTCACGCTCTGACCTTGGCGATCGGGAGCGATCGATTGGTTTGTAAGAGCTTTCGTGGTGTTCGTTTCTATGAGTTTGCGTGGGAGTCCTGGATCGAGAGCGTCCCGTGATCGTCCGCCTTCTGTAGAGCGTGGTCTCCTAGAATCACTGCGTTCGCGGCTGTGGGTACTCTTGCATGAAACAGAGGACAAGGAAGTGCGATCTATGTGTTTGCGTCTTGAGCAGGCGCGCTCTCCTTCTATTGAGTTTTTTTCTACTGTATGGTTGGCTGAGCAGTAGCCGGTGGAATATTTGGGTCGGCTGAGATGTATGGTCGATTAATTATTTCAGGTATAAGTTTTTCGTTGAAGATTTTCAACGCGTCCTCACGCAGGCAGTGGTCATTCTCGCTGGTGAGGTGTTCTTGTGTCGGGCATGTTAACTGAGGGTTGAATCCCTCACTTTGGTTTTCGCTGGGTGTGGGGCCGGTTAAGACTGCCCAAAGTCTTTCTATGCTCTGTTCTTGCCGAGTCGTTGTTCGTTGATTGTTGTTAGTCTTTTTGCTTCGTGGCGAGTGAGGGTCGCACACCTCGTGGTCGTAGTCGGAGGTGTCTTCGTCTCTTTGCCTTTTCGTTTTTGTGTTAGTAGACCTCACATTGTGGTCGACTGAGGAGGCAGCTTCCATCGTGGTATCCTACTGGGCTCCAATGGGTTCGTTGCTAGGGCAACTCACCTCGTGCGAGGGCGGTCGCTGAGTTGGGGGCTGTAGTGTTACTGCTGGGGAGGAGGGTTGAGGTCGTGATATCAGGTTGTGTTGACGATGCGCGTGTGTCGTCTGAGGAGGTGGACTTGTTTGTGTATTCAACTGCTTTGGCCTAATTCAAATTACGTTCCAGATTTGAATGGCTTGTTTATGTGTGACTGCGGTCGTTTTGTAGGACTGTGCAATAGCGGTCGTGATTGCCTCATGAAGGCATAAGCAATGGTAGCACGCAGGTTGGCGGGCTGTGCTGTCATTTCTGTCATGTTCGCCGGCGCACCTCCTACAGCTTTAGGATATAAATAAAATAAATAAATAAATAAAAGTTTATGGTATGTTCTTCGTTTGAAGATGGTATGTTCTTCGTTTGAAACAATAAATTTATAAATGGTAAATCTAAAATAGGTAAAATGACAAGCTTAGAACTTGTAACTAAGTAGTTGGAGCTGTGTGCATGCGGTAGGGAGCCATTTTACTATCCTAGCTGGACATACGAACACGGCTATTGCCTAAACATGGGATGGCAAGAGAGCTCTAAGGGTAAGTTTTAATGTGCGCAGTAGATATGCACTGTATCCTTTTGACATAAGGTGTTGCGATTTGACAAGGGATCATTTATATGACAATTAGTTAGAGTGAGAATTGCTAATTCAGCAGTGCAGCGCCTAATTTATTGGGTAGCAAAGAATGCGACGGTATGACAGAGTCTATGCGAGACAGAGAGTCACTGACAAAAAAAACAGATAAAGTATCAATATTATAATATACAATCAACTTAAAAAGGGTTTCTTCGAACACGAGTGGTGTGTTATTCATGTGAAACATTGAGCTCCCTAACGTGTCACGACGAAAGAGCTATCAAGGTAGGTTTGAGGTGCACAATAAGTATGCATTATATCCTAATGATATTAAGTGTTGCTATTTGACCTCGGAAATTTTTTGCATAGAAATTAGTATGAATTCTTTAGTTCAAACCCACAGCCCAATTAATTGAACAGCAAAGAGTGTGACGGTATGGGTGTGTCTATGTGAGTTAGAGAACCACTGGCATAACAAACAACCAAAAAAGAAATATATTTACATTTGTATGCGTTCATAAACGAACCGGTGATGATTTTTGTGTCACGGTAACAGAGTGCGTACTTGCACACGAAGAAACATATATATCTAGATTACGTATAAACAATACATTCATATGCACAAATACACGTAGAATGCCTATTGAACAATAAAATAAATAAATATGCGCAATCAGTCTGGAGTGCGTGTATTGAGAGGCGGGACCATCAGATCGGATTAGGTGACAATACAGAGTCCATCACTGCGTGTAGGCAGTTTTTATTCATATCATCCGTCAAGTACAAGTGCCAAAGGGTCTTGATGTGTGGATGGGTCTATGTGAGTTGGGGAGCTCATATACAGATGGTATGGTATTATTGAACCACTATAAGTATATACCAAGATTAATATGAGGATGGATGTACAAATTTGAAGTGAATTTGATGATGGGTGCACAAATTTAAAATAAATTTAAAATACATATGATGATGGGTTAGGACCTTACGGCGTTCATCACATCGTGTAGCCGAGTGAGTGAACTTGTGAGTGACCGGTAGCGAACATCTAACTTTTAACTGAGCATGAGTACCACCATGAGTACCACCGAAATATTGCGAGAAACCGGAGAAATAGCCATGTATATTTAAATTACATAATAAATAGGCGGTCCGTCATTATGACACGCAGCATTGCGATCAGGCATTATGTTTTTATGGCGTAATTGGTTGATTATTGCCTGATCCGTTGGGAGGCAAAGGTTGTCTGGTTATGTGTGGGTGTGAATTCGAGGGTTCTGCCATACTTTCTTCAGTGATCCGGGCAGGCCATATTTAAAGCAACGCTGTGCAAGGAGATACCAGTCTTTATACGTGACGTTAAATTACACGCTTTGCGGAAATAAGAAAGTAGTGATAATGAATCTTTTTGTGTCTATCGCTATCGGGGATGAAACAGAGTTGTGTTAACAGGGTGCTAGTGTTGATGCTCTGAGCGAGCTGGAAAATATAGTGTTACGTTGCCAGCTCCATGTTAATCGTTTGACTCTGCCTGCCCCTGTCTGCGGGCAAACAGTAGAGTGGTACATTTCTGCTTGAAAGAAGATACGGTTGCGCAGTTCCGAATGTCAGCTGGTAGCTTGTTGAAACTCTTTGGACCCGAAATCGTGAAAGCTTTGGCCCCAATCTCTGCTTTTCTGAACTCTGTGTCAATGCTATTTTCATTCCGTGTTGATCGTTGATGGGCCGCTTTTCGAGTTGTCAACACAACACCGTTGGAACAGGAGAGCTTGTTCTGAATTTCAAAAATTCGTATTGCTTCGCTTAGCTCTAGTCGTTCCTGGATGTTCAGCCACCCGAGTTTTTTCAGAATTGGTGTCCCGTGATCGCTCTTTCTAAAGTTCCCATCGTGAGCTACTTTTGTTTATGCTGCGTTGAATGTCTGAGAGTAATGCGGCTGGCAGTATTTGATGACGTGGCCGTACTAGAGGCATTTTTTGCACATTACAGGCATGTCGCCACTGGGTAAGTTTTGGTGTTTCCTTGTTCACCCGGGATTATTATGAATTCCGGTACGTCAAATCTTGGGAAAGTGATTTGGTAAGCGGTGGTTTGGGAGTTTCGTACTTCGATCCATTCTGAGAGAGAAACCTTGGTGACTCAGTAATCCTTTGCTAAGCCGGCTGCAAAAGTACTCAGGTCAACTGTGGGGGTGCAATTGGAAGTGTATATGATTCGTCTTGTAATTTTGAAGATCGGGTGTATTTCGACAGTTACTTTGTGGATAATTTTCTGTACGGCGTTTCTTTGCTTGTGTTTTACGACGTGGGCCAGATACTTCTTTCCCTGTCGTTCGACGGTTTTCGGTCTATATCCAAGTTGATTGGAGAGTGAGTTCATCATAGTGAATGAGTTCGTTGAGGGAGCGACTTTATTCGCACCAATATCTACTAGCGTTATGAGGAAGTGGGTAGGGAATGATGCTGATCTTCTCTCCTCGGTGGGAGGGTCAGCCTGGGGGGAGCGCATTGAGGCCACTGTCTCTCGCCGCCCGACCTTGTGGTCTATCTGGTCTTGGAGGATCTACCACTCAATTCAATCCAAGGGGCAGTCCCTGTGTCTTGTAGGGTGGCCGTTTACTTTGCAGTAATAGCAGTGCGGTTCTTTGGATCGACATGACTGGGGATCTTCCCATTTGTCATGGTCGTCTTGGGAGCAGTATGATTTGATTTGATTTGATTTGGTCCTCATTTCCACCAGAGCCTCAACGTGAGTCATAATAGGCTCCCCCGTAGGGCTCGACGATCATTGATTAAAGCAGGCTCGCACGCCTAAGTGTGCGAGGAAAAACAAAACAACGCTTTCAACGTTAGAAAAAAGTGAAAGTTTTAGCAATAACAGACGCACGCTGGTGCGCAAAAGAAAAAACGCTTACTCGAAACGGACCTCCGCTTCCAATCTTTTAAAACATTAAGTGAGATATGTACGCACCCT
>SDVV010031557.1:0-11531 GCA_016164225.1 Gammarus roeselii
AGCGCCCAATGAATATGTGCTACCATCGTGAGACATGGTATTGCGACCAGACATCAAATTCATTTATAAAGCAATTGGTTTATTATTTGCCAAATAAACTGGGACATATACAAAGAGATGTCAAGGGTACACAGTGTGTAAAGTTGTTTGTATTATGTAGACAGAATGTTAGTGTTGATGCTCTGCGCGAGCTGCAGAATATGAATAGTTTTTCATTATCAGTTTCACTCTATCCATTTCACTTCCTTGGCTTCCTCACTGAGAAACGGAATGGACTTGGGGAGGTGGGCTGGGGCGTCAATTATGACGCAGCAGTGGTTAGCAAGTAATAGCTGATGTGCCTTGTTACAACATTGATCTCTGCCCGAACAATGAAGCTTTAAAGAGCTAAGTGTTGGTCAGTATGTGAGAGGAGTGTGTGGTGCGTCTTGTCGTCGGACACCCCCCTTTTG
The DNA here is from genome assembly GCA_016164225.1 of Gammarus roeselii. Classification (NCBI taxonomy): domain Eukaryota; kingdom Metazoa; phylum Arthropoda; class Malacostraca; order Amphipoda; family Gammaridae; genus Gammarus; species Gammarus roeselii. Next base: position 453 of record SDVV010031557.1, read on the forward strand.
GGAGGGGATTTGGTCAAGCATCTGTCTGTTTTGTATCAACTAGTGTTTAGAATCAAATCGCACCAAAGAGGAGATAATAACCGTAAAGCCTGGGCTTGGAATTTATTCCAATTCGCACCCTGCCATCTGGTGGCCGATTTTGGATTCGCCGGGCCTTGTTGCAGATACCGTGCTTATGGAGCGCTGTTGCCATGATAACGATAGTGCGCGACATGCCCCGGCTCACGTTCTTCCCTTAACGTGGTGGGGTGGGGTGTTAGGTGCTCGCCCTACTAGCGTTGGTTGAGCTGGCCGATCACTCATGTCCCCCCCTCACGATGATTTTTGTGAAACGACACAATTAGACTTGATAACATTCCTGGATTCTTTTAATTTATAGATCGTGCACAACGTTCAGTTCACATACACACAACCGCAAGCAAGCCTACTCACTATACGGCAGCTCTGATTAGATGTACAAACGAAGAAGAGATTCAGTCTGTCAGACCTCCAAAGTTAGAATTACATTACCATTGCGGCTTATTATCTTCGTATTTCAAAGGATTTCTTCGACATGACGTAGGAAAAATCTTGGATTCACGCATTATAAGCGTAGTATTATATGATTTTCTACATCTGGTTCCTAATCGGATTAATTAGATCCAATAAAATATGCGAATAGATTTATGAAAATATGCGAAAACAGGAGCAGAGCAGCGGGCTACACTATCTACTTTGATTTGTCACGTGGACTAAGCCATTGAGTATGTCGTGCACGTAATTGAAGGCAGCACACGACGTGCGCGCAATTGAAGGCGGCACACGAAGGCGGCACACGACGTGCTATTTTTTGTCAGTGCCTGCGTGGATTGTCATCGTTCCCACCGACGATGGTGGAAGACGTGGACGTTCTGCTTTGGCGGACGATGCGTCTTGCTCTTTGATGATTCGAACTCATGAAACAAATATGAAAACCCAAAACATTTTGTTCTGCTAACTTGTGTTACTTTGATTGAAAAAAAATAATAGTCTACAATTACAATTGGAATGAGGACAATCTTTGTTCATTACGAATTGAATCATCAAAAATACTTATGATAGCCTGCCAGCACAATTGGAGCCCGGTGTATTGTATATTCCTATGTTAAACTATTAAATACTGCCATCATGCAAACGGAAGGAGCAAACATTTCAATTAGCCACTCTGACACGCATGTGGTGGATTTTATCCGTACAAGTCGCAACGCCCGCAAGGAGGTGGACCCTTGATTTGCTTACTGATTAATTAATCGCCAGTGTCATTCAACCTATCGTATTGTGTTAAAAAAATGAAAGTGTATCATGGCTACTAATTATTGGCCGGTAAAATCTGCTTCAATTTACCAGAATAACTGGCGCTGCTGCCACCTGGCGAATGGACTCATATCGATTGGCCAGCGCGTGTTGGTGCTACATACAGGGTTGTAAGCTCTGAATGAATATATATCGTTCTATATGATCCCCACCAAATGGCCGGATGAGTGAGTGGTGAGGTGGCCCCACCAAATGGCCGGATAAGTGAGTGGTGAGGGGGCCACACCAAATGGCTGGATTGAGTGAGTGGTGAGGGGGCCCCACCAATTGGCCGGATGAGTGAGTGGTGAGGGGGCCACACCAATTGGCCGGATGAGTGAGTGGTGAGGGGGCATCACCAAATGACGGATTGAGTGAGTGGTGAGGGGGACCCACCAAATGGCCGGATGAGTGAGTGGTGAGGGGGCATCACCAAATGGCCGGGTGAGTGAGTGGTGAGAGGGCCACACCAAATGGCTGGATGAGTGAGTGGTGAGGGGGCCCCACTAAATAGCCGGATGAGTGAGTGGTGAGGGGGACCCACCAGATGGCCGGATGAGTGAGTGGTGAGGGGGCCCCACCAAATGGCCGGATGAGTGAGTGGTGAGGGGACCACACCGAATGGCCAGATGAGTGAGTGGGGGGGGGGCACCACCAAATGACGGATTGAGTGAGTGGTGAGGGGGCACCACCAAATGGCCCGATGAGTGAGTGGTGAGAGGGCCATACCAAATGGCTGGATGAGTGAGTGGTGAGGGGCCCCACTAAATGGCTGGAGAGTGAGTGGTGAGGGGGACCCACCAGATGGCCGGATGAGTGAGTGGTGAGGGGGCCCCACCAAATGGCCGGATGAGTGAGTGGTGAGGGGCCCCACCAGATAGCCGGAGGAGTGAGTGGTGAGAGGGCCCAACTAGATGACCGGAGGAGTGAGTTGTGAGAGGGCCCACCAGATCTTATTGATGGTACAATTGTTGTGCTGGTCAAACTGTAGTCTAGGTTATCAACTTACCGCACACAACATCAAACAACAACTGAACACTCAATTCTAGTGTATTTGTTTTCAAGATTGCTGATGGGAGCACATTACTCCGCATCCAGTCACATTCTGTACCTCTACGCCTGTCTCGCCTTCTGTTGTGAGCGAGCGTTTATGGAGCGCTGTTGTCGTGCGAGCGAGTGAGAGCGTCTGGGTAAACCCTCTGCTCACGTTCCTGGGGTCTGCTGTGACTCCGTGCCGGCTGCCAGCTACCACGGACGAGGCAAGTACCTTCTTTCATCTGCCTTTAGTGTCGTTACGCAGCATCAGGAGAAGTACCAGAAATACTCCCAGACACTCTGAATCCCGCGAGGTTAAGACGATTGACAGAAACTTTGAGAATAGGGGACTCCTGGACAGATTTTATGCTGAGCTTGATGCTCTTCTTGCGAATATTTCTAATAGGCTTCTCATAGCGTATGAGAGGTGTTTGTTGATAACGTAAGATTGAATGATCTGTATGGATGTAATGAGACAGTGTATATTAATTGCAGGACGGCGTGCTTTCGGTACCAGAAAATCGATCAAATATAATGTTCCAGGTTGGAATGGACGAGCCCGAGAACTGAATCATGCTGTACGGTACGCCGTAATAAATTTGAATATTTCTGGAAGGCCTCGGGGAGGTCAGCTTGCGGTAGCAATGATGATAGCAAAGTCACGGTTGCGTAGAGAACTCTCGTTTTTGAGAGAGAGCGAGTAACAGTTGCGTGCGCAGGCTCTTCTAGCAAAATTACGATTAGGTAAATGCAAAGATTTTTGGAAGGAAATTCGGTCACTTAATCCTTAAAAGGAAGCACTTCCACTCGCGGGGGCAGGCATAAATGGGGAGGCAAACATTGCAGCGGTCTGGGGGGAGTAGTTCCAGCATATTGCGAATTCTGTTGGCACCGTACAGAATAGTTGTCGGGTACAAAACGCCCTCGACAATGTTGATGCTGTTAACGAAATGGTTTCTGAGGCAGAGGTTAGGAGCATTGTCAAAGGCCTCAAAAAAACAAAGCTGTTAGAAATGATGACATACCGGGCGAATTGTATAAGAATGCTTCCCATAGACTGACTGTAGTGCTTGCTCTCTTCCTTTCTGGCTGCATTCGTGTCAATGAGCTAGCAAGAGTAGTAATGCATGTATTCCTTTAATGAAATTTAAAACGAAGGACCCTTCTGATATAAATAGTAATCGCAGCATTGCTTATTCAACCTCAATTTCCAATGTTGGTGAGCAGGTTATTCCTGCAAGATTGCAAACATTTCTGTCCACCGCAAACAGTCAGTTTGGATTCAAAGAGGGCTATGAAACTGAAATGGTGATATTCGCATTGAAACAAACTGTTGAGTATTTTAGAAGTGGAGACGCCTGTTTTTCTGTGTTTATTAGACGCGAAGAAAGCTTATGATAGAGTAAACCATTGGACTTTGTTCAGAAAGTTAATTGAGAGAGGAGCCCCTCTTCATATTGAGCACTTGCTAATATTTTGGTACAAGGAATAGAAATTCCTAGTGCGGTGGGGTGGATCGAAATCGGCCACTTACCATTGGAAAAACGGAATTAGGCAGGAGGTCAACTATCGCCACTGTTGTATAACGTGTACACTGATGAGTTGAATTACCTTCTAAGCAGAGAAAACCGAGGGTGTCATGTCGCCAACTGTTGTGTTAACAATCTTAGTTAGGCAGATGATATGGCGTTTTTAGCACCGACTCGCAGCATTGCAAAAGCTTCTTGATACCTGTAGCAATTTTGTAGAACCCCATGATAGTGTATATAACACTGCAAAAACTGTTTGTATACTAGTTAGTTAGACCGAAGGGTCCTAACTACTACCTATCAACTGAGATAAAACTATATGGTGTTGCACTGAATTATGTAGATGAATTTCAATATCTAGGGCACATCATCACAGCAGATTGCACAGATGACAAGGATGTTGCAAAGCAAACAAGGCGGCAAAAATGCAGTTGGTAACATGCTGATACGAAAATTCTTGTTTGCACCAAGGAAAGCTAAAATACAGCTCTCCAAATCATATTGTTACCTGCTTTATTGTAATGCGCTGTGGAGAAAATACTTCCAATATAGCGCGAGCAAATTGACAGTGAGTTATAATGACACATTTAGACGGCTGATGCAGGCAGGGTACACTAGATGCAAGTCCCTCGCTCGACGTCAGCGAGCAGCGTTTTGCTGAAAGCCAGTTAGATCACATCAAGGTACTGCTCCGTAAAGCGGCACACAGCCTTACGACTAGAATAAAATCCTCATTGCTATCTGCTCTGGTGATGCGCTCGCCGCTTCGTCATTGTTTAGGAGATGGAGAGAATTGCTCTACACTTAGGTAGGAAAAAGTTGTATGCCTTAACTTACTTTTGAATTGTGTGAGGTAATTTTATAACTTTGTTCTCACTATAACCCTAAATAAGATGTCTCAATTGTTTTACTATGCTCATGTTGGTTGTTAATTAAGTTGTTATTGTAATTATTATTATTAGTATTAATATTATTATTATTATTATTATATACTAAGATCCTGAAGCTGCGCAAGTTGTGAAATTTTTACGTGAGGTGAATATCTGAAATTCAAGAAGTAAATAGGTAGATGAAACTTCACACATGCGTTTGATCACACGCATGCGCACTGAGACTTCATATATTAGACACTATACACCGAAAACCTACATGACCCCCAAAATCAAATGTTCTTCTATTGTTACTGTGAAGCGTATCAATAATACCAATCATGGTACTTGAACAAGAGCAGAGGCTTGCAAAAAACAGACGTAACTAAATGCTCTCGAATTGCAAGCGTTTCGAATTTCTGAAGACTCTTAAAGTAAGACTTTTTCCGAACATCACTATACTGCTTTGTAGGGATTAACGCTTCAAATGAGTCTTGTTCTGCAGCACTTGGTTTATACTGAGACTTTCAAGCGATCAAAGAAAGTAGAGCTGGATGCGTGCAGCGGCGCGCCACAACAGACAGGGGTTCGTGGACCTCATATGAGAGGAACCCATCAATTGACTGGAGAATCAATGCACATCATTATTAGAATTTCTGCTGTGCTGGATATGTTAACAAAAGAGACAGTAAACAATCTGATGTAAATGTTTCAGGACAGAAATATAGCACTACTCTTACTAATTGATTTTATAACATTCTGCTCGTTTATTTTGGATTATCGCTACAGATATAAATGAAACCACAGAGAGATAGCGCCATTTAAATCAGTAGGTAAATATTGGCTTCAATAGAGCAGAAGGGGATTCCTGCTAATGTAGTATAGTGTTTGTGATGACATGGAAATGATAAAACTAATTCACTACAGGTGTTTTTCGAGATCTCACAGTCTGCACCAGCTGATGCTGGGAGTATAAAATAACTTTGTTGTATGTGGGACTGATAAATTTATATTTTGACGAAGTACGCACCAGCTGCCCGATGGGTACAGAAGCTCACATCATCAGAAAATAGGTTCTAAATAACGTGACACAACCTGGACTGGCTGTTGCTGGTTGTTAAATAAGGACTTGAGGGAGTAATATTACAAGGAATAAAGTGTTTCAGAGCACGAAGCCGCCATCTGTGGGGCTGTAGAGACGCAAACCAGCTGAAAAGACGAGCTAAACGATTTCCATTTACGAAGTAACATAAGGTTTATAGAGTAATCGATATTCGAGATTATGACTGAGTTTTGTGGTCGAGAGCGTGTGTAAGGCTCGAACATATAATGAGTAGCTGCGTTGGAGATAACGTCAGAGTCTGCACCAGCTGCTTGTAGGGCATTTCTTCCCGTATTCATGTTACAGCAAGTTATGACGTCAGTGAGAAAATGTACCAGCTTGGAGGATAGAATCGTACTCAAAACCACTAAGTTGATTATTCAATTTTTAGTTCAGTTAGGGCTTATCGTTTTCTCTGAGCTGTCTTAATGAAATTGATATTCGAGTCATCTGCTTATTTGATGGGTACCAATGATAGAACTTGCTAAAATTATCAGAGGGCATACCCTCAGTGGCTTTATTGCGGGATGCCACTGCTATTTTGTAGCCACAAAATGAAGCCACGTATAATAAATACATACAATAGTACATGATTTTTCCTAATTTCTGTCCTTAAAAAAACTGCAATGTTTTTTTGTAGTCACTAACTATAATTTTATCTGTGTTTGTTCACTGTCTATGCATTGAACAACATATTTATTTATTTATTAATAATTTGCAGCCGAATAGAAACGAAAGGAAAGGGATGATCATATATTTACTGCTAAGGCAATTTGTCGAAGTGGGCGATTGCTTTTCTAAGTCATTTCAAGAATACGTGAGCCGGTTTCTGGGCTGGCGAGGGGCGCTTTAGTGAGGCGTCGTGAATTCTTTATCATGTAGAGGACAATTGTTCCTACAAATGGTCACAACGCATATTGTTTTTAAGGTCTTATTCCAAAGAGACCGCAAAATAGTAGACTAACATCGTTGGAACATCAAACTGTAGACTATCAGAACTAAAACAAATTTAGAATTTGCACAGAGGCTAAACCCAAAGACTTTTGGCATCACCCATAACACGGGTGCGCATTTATTCACGACACGGAGCCGAACGAACGGGTAAGCAATAATTTTCTAGTCTGCGACGTTTTATGTAATAGTAAAAGTGCAGTGGGTAGTATTGAAAGATAATTAAAGTGTCGTTACAACAAACATGAAGGGATCGATCAATTTCAGTGTTTTGTAGCCATTAAATCTCTGCCTCTTCTAGGGTAGGCTAGGCTAGAAGGGACCCAGACTGCCAAACTTGGCACAGCAAGTTATTAATCCAACTGGCATTTGAGGCCACTAACATAGAAGGGCTAACTTTCAACTGAAGTTAATTGATATCAATTATTAATATAATCCATACATCATGTATACCTCTCCATTCCCAATATGGATGCCTATAAGTTCAGCCAGACACTTACCGTTGTAAATAATTATTAACGCCTGTGTACACTACGTCAAGTGCCGCATGGCTGTTAGTACATTTAACTGTTAACTCAATTCCTGTAAATATAGGATTAGTATGCTGCTGAACTTGGGCAAAGCTGAAGCAGTTCCAGCATGTTTCCATAAAATACTTACTGGACTCGGATAAAAACCATGAACTAACAAATGTGTGTGTCTGCCATGCCAGTCTGTAATCACTGCAAGGAGTTCATTCCACTAATAACATAAACCTTATAACTAGACTAAAAAAGGTAATACATTTTGCTTCTTCCTATCATGAACTAAATGAAGTATAGATCTTCAAAAATGATGTTGGATAACTACATGTTCTGTGGTGCCGTCATTCATGGTTTTGCAGACCCACGGCAATTGTCCGGGGCAATAACCCTACATTTGTCATGAGCTGCGTCCAGCCTGTGTCCGCTTGTGTCAGCCCGCGTCAGCCTGTGTCCGCTTGTGTCAGCCCGTGTCAACCTGTGTCCGCTTGTGTCAGCCCATGTCAGCCTGTGTCCGCTTGTGTCAGCCCGTGTCAGCCTGTGTCCGCTTGTGTCAGACCATGTCAGCCTGTGTCCGTTTGTGTCAGCCCGTGTCAGCCTGTGTCGCTTGTGTCAGCCCGTGTCAGCCTGTGTGTATGAGAGTTGCAGCTTCAATAATAACATTTATGATGTTATATTAAAATTTTATCTAAAGAAATTGAGGTACTCATAAATACGAATTCTGCACGGGTATATTATTTAGTATGTTCGCGTTCAAGGCTTGAAATATGGAAAAGTTCTATAAAAGTTCAGTATTTGAATATCCAGTTTAACAGAATGCGAAGTGTACAATAATAAACAAATATAGGGCACTTTCACTCGCGGTATTAGAGTGTGTCCCAAAAGTCTTGCCTCCCAGGACCAACTCTTAAATGACGCCCTTATGGGGGGCTTGTTGGGGACCACGGTATCATACCCCCCGTTCTCCCAGTTTTTAATTATTCTGTTATATAACTACTACCCGTCCTTTAACAAGTTCTGGGTGCTCCCCAGAATTGAGCTGCCCGTCAGTGGTGCATCCATAATATATTTCCATACTAAAGGACCCATCACAACCCTTCTCAACCATCGCTCCTGAAGACGTCCATCACGAAGCTTTCTGCCTCTACTCTGCTGATCGGTTACCATGACTGCTGAGGGCGTCCACCACGAAGCCTTCTGCCACTACTCTGTAGGTCGGTTACTTACCAGCACAAAATTTGTTTAGGAAAGCTTCACATTGACGTAAGGGTAACACTTTGATGTACAGCAAATCAAGTAAATTTGTTTACGTAAATTAATAAAAAACATCTGTAAGCCATACACAGGGTGTTAAAAATCAAGAGGTACAACAATAGCAGTAGGTAGAGCATTCAAAATAAACCCTTTTTTAATATTACTAAAAAATCCTAACTACCTAGTTTTCCAGATGCTGATGAAACGAGTTTTAACGTACAGTATAAATTGTACATGAAATTTAACCTTTAAAGCTGGCAACAAGTATTTTTTGAAATCATGCAATAGTTCACTCCGTGGCATGGCTCGTTCGTCAACTGAAGATATAACTGATCTGCATCTGGCTTATGATGGCACTTGATGCCAAACGCACAGTAGCATATATTATTGTGACATAGGAGCCATGCATGCTGTCTACGTTATGCCACGGAGTGAACTAATGCATAGTCTTAAAAAAAGCAGATGTTGACAGATTAAGAGGTCAAATTTCCTTTACAATTTAGATTGTAAATTAAAACTTGACACCTCAGTTTCTTAAAAACTCTAGGCTGCTTAGAGTTTTTGGAAAACCTGTAAATAGTTTTTTTGGGTGCTTCTACCTACTGTCTAAGATTGTACACCCGTTTTTATTAACACCCTGTATAACCGCCTTCATTCAAGAGGATGGTACTTTCAAGTAGGAAATTGTCAAGAATTCTCAGTTTGGCATCAGTAACGATTGCCCTGAAATCTAAAGAAAATGTGATTGCCGTTTGGGTTAAAGTCTAACTTTTTTGCTCATGAAAACGCATCCAGAACAAATTACGGACTTCAGTCAGATACGACCTCAGTCAGATATAACTTCAGTCAGATACGACTTCAGTCAGATATGACTTCAACCATATATGACTTCAGTCAGATATGACTGCAGTCAGATATGACTTCAGTCAGATATGTCTACAGTCAGATACCGCTCAATATGGTGAATGTCAACTTTCACTTTCCACAAATCGTTGAAAATGGAAACATACGAAGGTATTCACGTTTGTATGGGGGTTGATAGCAGGGCACTTTTCAGAGTAAAAGAACTCCCAGATTTGTTGGCGTATGTTCAGTACTCATAACTGGTAACATTCAAACATTAAATCAATGATCTACTGTCCTGCAGTAATTAATTCGAATCCACCAAGCGCAGCAACAAAGAGTTATAAATAGCATCTGTGTTTGAGGTGAGGTAAACAACGAAATAAAAAGATGACTCATGGATAGGCGGCAGTGAGTCGTCCTAACGGGGCCTCCTCCTAATGGATAGATGGCAGTGAGTCGTCTTACTGGGCCTGCTCCTTATAGATAGACGGCAGTGAGTCATCTTAACGGGGCCTCCTACTTATGGATAGACGGTGAGTCGTCTTAACGGGGTCTTCTACTCATGGATAGACGGCAGTGAGTCGTCTTAACGGGGCCTCCTCCTCAGGGATAGACGGCAGTGAGTCGTCTGAACGGGGCCTCCTTCTCATGGATAGACGACAGTGCGTCGTTCTATCGGGGCCTCCTTCTATTGGATAGACGACAGTGAGTCATTTAATGGGGCCTTATACCCATGGATAGAAGGCAGTGAGTCGTCTCAACGGGGCCGCCCACTCATGGATAGACAGCAGTGAGTCGTTTTAACGAGGCCTCCTCCTCAGGGATAAACAGCAGTGAGTCGTCCTAACGGGGCCTCCTCTTCATGGAAAGACAGCAGTGAGTCGTCTTAACGGGGCCTCCTCCTTATGGTTAGACGACACTGAGTCGTTCTAACGGGGCCTCCTCCTCATGGATAGCAGGCAGGGAGTCGTCTTAACGGGGCCCTTACACATAGATAGGCGGCAGTAAGTCATTAAATGGGGCCTTATACCCATGGAGAGTAGGCATTGAATCGTCTCAACGAGACCGCCTACTCATGAATAGACAGCAGTAAGTCGTCTTATAGGGTCCTCCTCCTCAGGGATAGACGGCAGTGAGTCATCCTAACGGGGCTCCTTTTCATGGATAGACGGCAGTGAGTCGTCTTAACGGGGCCTCCTCCTCATGGATAGACGACAGTGAGTCGTTCTATCGGGGAATCCTCCTCATGGATAGACGGCAGTGAGTCATCTCAACGGGGCCTCCTACTCATGGATAAAAGGCAGTTAGTCGTTTTAACGGGGCCTCCTACTCATGGATAGACGGTGAGTCGTCTGAACGGGGTCTTCTACTCAGGGATAGACGGCAGTGAGTCGTCTTAACGGGGCCTCCTCGTCATGGATAGACGGCAGTGAGTCGTCTTAACGGGGCCTCCTCCTCATGGATAGACGGTAGTGAGTAGTCTTAACGGGTCTCCTACTCATGGATAGACGGCAGTGAGTCATCTTAACGGGGCGTCCTACTCATGGATAAACGGCAGTTAGTCGTCCTAACAGGGCCTCCTCCTCATGAATAGACGGCACTGAGTCGTCTTAACGGGGCCTCCTCCTCATGGATAGATAGCAGTGAGTCGTCTTAACGGG
>SDVV010031558.1:0-11531 GCA_016164225.1 Gammarus roeselii
CACACACACACACACACACACACACACACACACACACACACACACACACACACACACACACACACACATATTCATTTACATGTACATATGTAGTTTTTACCCAGAAGTAGAAATGAAAATTTTGCTCTTCCTTTCCCTGTAACAGAATGTTCTGAAGAATGTATTCATCAGCCAGGTTGTATTCACCAGCTTAGTTAAAACACAAATATCAAGTAAGAAATCAAGAGAAATCCATGTCAAGTTGAGTTAGTAATTCAAATGGTAGTTTTAGAGAAGCAGAATAATCGTGAACGAACTTTATTACGCGGCTGTGCCTAGCTCAGATGTTATGAATTTGATTTGATCAGAGTCTCATTTCCAACAGAGCCTCAACGTGAGTCATAATAGGATCTCCCATAGGGCTCGATGATCATTGATTCCAGTAGGCTCGCACGTCGAAGTGTGCGATAAAAAAACAAAACGACGCTTTTAACGTTAAAAAAAACGCAAATTTTAGCAATGTCAGACGCATGCTGGTGCGCAGAAAAAAACGCTCACTCGAAACGGACATCCGCTTCCAATCCTTTAGAACTTGGAGAGTGATATGTACGCACCCTAGTGCGTACAGGTAGCATAGTCGAGATAAGTACAAGGTAAGTGGCTACACGGGCAAATTCAGCTCCGACAGCAACGTAAAACAAAATTTACAGCTGCGCGGTATAGTTGTATAAATACAATTCATTTATTTAGGTAAGATAAAGACAGATGAAACGAAACGAATCCTCGCCTCCACCCCTCAGAACCTCATGAGTTATATGTCCATACGCCAGTGCGCACAGATAGTATCGTCGACATTTGTGCAAGGTTCACGGCTACTCGGACCAAGTCGGCTCCGACAGCAACACAACACAATATTTACAGCTACGCGGTCCAGTTGTATTATTATAGAATATAAACTCGGGTAAGATAAAGAATTGTATGAAACGAATCCCTGTCTCCAACCCCTCAGAACCTCATGAGTAATATGTCCACACGCCAGTATGCACAGATAGTATCGTCGAAATTTGTACAAGGTTCACGGCTGCACGGACAAAGCCAGGACAGCAACTCAACACAACGGTTAGAGCAGCGCAGTCCATTTGATTTGTAGTACAATTCATTTATTCAGGCAAGATAAAGACTCAAACAAAACAAATCCCCGTCTCCAACCACTCGGAACTCCAAGAATAACATGCACGCTCGACAGTGCGCACAGACAGCATCGTCGAAATTGGTACAAGGTCCGCGGCTTCACGGATTTGATAAACTCCAAACGCAACGCGTCACAAGGTTTTATAGCTGCGCAGTCCAGGTCAACCCCAGAAACTGCACATGGTCCGTGCACGTGCGAGCGAACATAGCCTGAAGAAAAAATACCCAGTCACAAAATCACAAACACAAACTCCCGCACAAATACTTCAGCGTTATAATATTGTGGATCGTGAAAAAGAAAGAAGGAGCAGGTTCGTCATGGGCAGAAAAACTGCTCAGATTATTGATTTTGCACCGATTGTTTGTTTAGGGGATAAGGCGGGGGGGGGGGTGCATTGGTCCCTTGGGTCGCAGAAGAGCCCGATGAATCCGGAGGTACCCATGTCCCCCGAGTCTTCCCGAGCTCCCGAGTACCCCGAAACCCGTCGCCTTCGCTGAGCTCGGCTTTTCTCGAATCATTTCGGCCAGTTTCGGCTCGCCGCGACCAACTCTATTCGCCTCAACATGCTTAGACTGATCTCGACGCACCTCGACCAGCCTCGACGCGACCCTCGCCCTCTGCCCCAGCAATCCGCGGACTGTAATGGTTAATTAGTCTATTCTACATTTTTCTGTGTATTGGTTTTACAGCGCTGGGATGGGGGAGCAGAGGTTCCAGGATTCAGAGGGGTCTCTGAAGGGTCCCACAGTTTCTCATAAGAATCCTAAAGGGTCTCAAGGGTGTCCCAGAGGGCCCCAGTTAGGTCCAAGAGGATCCCCCAAATCCACCTGGTCTCCCAAGTCCCCCGAGTTCTCGAAATTTCGGGTCCCCGAGTCCCGCGGGTCCCACGAAAACCTATCCTTCCTGAGTAACCTTGTCTCAACCAGCCTCGATACATATAATAATAATGACCAATTCAAGATTAATCACCATGAAAAAAGGGCAGAGAAAAATAATAGAGCCCAAGCAAGAAGAAATAATAAAATACTAAAATAAAGTATTAATGATCTATAAAATGAAGAATCATACATCCACCCCAAAGAGGTTATGAAAAGGAGTAGCTTGGCATTGAGTTTAACAGAACATATGGTAGTTCCCTTTATTTTATTCAGTAAGTGTACCGTAGCAAGCAAACATTCGTTCATGGTTATTCAGTTACCGGAAGAACAAATTCGACTTTCCTCACGAGGATTTGATTTTGATTTGATCCTGAGTTCAACCACAGCCTCAACGCGAGTCATAATAGGCTCCTCCACAGGGCTCGATGATCATAGATTCCAGTAGGCTCGCAAGCCTCAGTGTGCGAGAAAAAAAACGCTTTTAAAGTTGAAAAAAATAAAAATTTTAGCTATTTCAGACGCTCGCTGGTGCGCATAGGAAAAACGCTCAGACGAAACGGACCTCCGCTTTCAATAGTAGTATTTGTATTTGCTTTTATGTTCCACCGGAGTCCCAACGCGAAGTTAATGCAGACTTCCCCGTAGGGCGGTCGAAGATTGGTGAATTAGGGGCAGCGTAGATTACGAGTAGGTTAAACTTAGATTCAGAGCAGTTTAAACGCAGTCACAGTGGGTTTAAACTCAGTTTGAGATGGTCTAACAAAGTAACAAAGTAAATTAGACATGGGCACCAAGCAAATTTGATGCAGCTACAAAGAAAATTTCACAGATGTAAATAAATTTACAATTTTAAAAGAGTAACTCTAACGCGGGTATAGAGTAGGCCTCAAGGTAAGTTTGACGAAACTAAAGATAATTTGGCAGATAATTTGATTTGATTTGGGCCTCATTTCCACCAGAGCCTCAACGTGAGTCATAATAGGCTCCCCCGTAGGGCGCGATTGGCAGATAAAATTAGATCAAACTTGACTGAGTAAGTCAAACCAGGGAACAGAGTAGGCCTAGGACATACAAATCGTACTAAACAACGGATGCGAAGTGAGTTTAACCTGAAACAAATATGCAGAGCATATTTGTGGTAGCAGCCCCCTCAGTTCTCCGACGGAGCTCCAACGCGTAGTCACTGAGGGCTCCTCCTCAAGGCACGACGATCCGTTGATTCTGCACAGCTTCGTGCACGAAGTTTAAGTGAAAATTCTCAATTAGTATGCAGAGAGGACAGCGAGTTCGGGATCGGAGATGATTCAGACCTCGCTACCCCTACACTACCTCATAGAGGCCCGTGTGTTTTCCTAAAGTGATCAGTTTTTTCCGGTGTTCAGTTTCTATGAGCAGGCGTTGCAGGTTTCACACTGCCTCAAGAAGGCTCGTCGGGCTGCTGCGAGTGCATCACAATCAACAAGTAAGTGTTTCACGCTGATTGCTACTTGGTGGCAGCAAGGGCATGGTTTACAAGTGTTTACAAGTGTAGGAAGACAACAACAGGCCTATTGGCCCAAACTAAGTTGCCTTTTGGTAGCAAGAGTGTTCGTTCTGGAGTAGAACGTCTAAGAGGCCTATTGGCCCAAACTCGGTTGCCTTTTGGTAGCAAGAGGATAAGTTTAGAAGTAGAACTTCCGAGAGCTTCGTGTGCCATTTCTATTTTTTTTATAACAGAAAATGGAACGGTTTAGCTATTTATCGGCGATTTATGTAGAACTTATCGAGCCGCGACTTTACAGTTTCGTTGAATCGCTGTTTACAACCTCCGCTGGAAGTTTGTTCCATTCTTCGACAACTATATACGTGAAAAAATTTAGCGTGATGTCGAGTGAGGAACGTTTCCCAACGATTTTGTATCCATTGTTCTCAGTCACTCCGTTTGAATCTAGGATGAAAAGGCTCACTCGGTCGACGTTTTCCTTACCCTACATAATCTTCTACACTTCTATCATGTCGCCTCTGACTCGTAGTTTCTCTAGCGAATAAAGATTGAGTTCACGAAGCCTGTCTTCGTACGATTTATTCCGCAGCGAGGGGATGAGTTTGGTAGCTCTACGTTGAACCTTCAAAAGTTTAATTACGTCTTTTCTAAGGAATGGAGACCAGAATTGAACGGCATACTTGAGATGCGGACTAACAAATGCATTAAACTACTTGAGCATACTGTGCTGGTTTTTGTAAGAGATAGTGCGGGATATCATACCTAGCATTTTGTTGCCTTTCTTGGCAACTCGTTACATTGCTTGCTGCTTTTCAAGTCGTTACTAATAATGACAACTAAATCTCTCTATGGTGACGGGAATGAGTTTTTTTGCAGACATTGAATATTCGTGTTTGGGGTTATGAAGTCTTATGTGCATAACTTTGCATTTGTCGACATTAAATTTCATTTGCCACTTTTCTGACCAATCATCAATTTTGTTCAAGTCTAGTTGGATCTGCTGACACTAGTTCAGTTTGCACTTTTCCTCCGATCTTAGTATCGTATGCAAACTTGCTAATGTTTGAGAGAACGTTGCTATCGAGATCGTTAATGAATATTATAAAGAGATGGCCCTAACACGAATCCTTGAGGCACACCGCTTGTAACGTTACCTCGGGGGGAGGAAGCTCCGTTAAGTACAACTCGCTGCCGTCTGTCTGTAAGCCAGCATTTTATCCAGCTGTTAAGCTCGCCTCGAATACCGCTGCTGTGCAATTTACTCACTAGGCGCTTGTGGGAGACTTAATCAAAGGCCTTTTGAAAGTAAGGTAAATGATATCGATTGGAGATTTTGTGTCGTGGATTTCGATTATATTTCTGAAAAAGAGTAGCAGATCTGTAAGACAGGAACGGTCGTGTCTAAAGCCATGCTGGGAGTCGTCAATCAATTTGTTTGATTCTAAGAATTCTGTAATTTTATCCGTTATCAAACTTTCCATCAACTTGCCAATGACTGAGTCGAGACTAATTAGACGGTAGTTGCCGGGACACTTTTTGTCCCCTCTTTTAAAAAGTTGGGGTAACATTTGCCTCTTTCCATTTAGAGGGGCAGGTGCCATTTGGGAAAGATTGGGTGAAAACGTTTGATAAATGTTTGGCGATTTTGTTTCTAGTCTCTTTTAGAATTCTAGGATGAATTTGGTCTGGCCCTGGAGATTGGGTGAATTTCAATTTATCTATATATTTAATAACTTCGGCGGGGAAAAAGTTCACTGTTTTGGTGTCGTCGTTTCTAGCTCACCAACATCGTTCTCGAGAGGACCTATTACAGATTTTCATTTTTTTTTACTCGAAATATAACTGAAATTGTTTCCGATTAGTTTTGGCATTGGCAGCAATTTCATTTTCATAAGCTTTCTTCTTACGTTTCAGGACCCTCTTTAGATCCCGTCTGCTAATTTTGTATCCATTTTTTGCTGCGTCGTCATGTGGATGTCTCCGCTTAACAGAGTGTTTTGCTTTCTTTTGTGAATGAAGGCGCTGCAATTCTCATTTCCAATACTTGGGCTGATAGGCTGTTGTTCGCCTGTTTTTGCGCGGGATATGCTCATGTTCGATATTTTTAAGCGCGGTCAAGAAATAGTCAAACGATTGATTGACATCTTGTCCGAGAGTTATATTTGCTGACATTATTGACTCTCTCAAGTCATCAAAATTAGCAAATCTGAAGTTAGGGACTTTTTCGCAGTTTGTTGATGTTTTCAACTCAAGCTCTATCAAAAAACGGATACAGTTGAGATCACTAGTTCAGAGTGGTTCGCCTACTTCGACGTTCGTGACATGCGAGTCGCTCGCACTAAATAGGAGATCAAGAATGTTGCTACCTCTTGTAGGTGTCTTCACCATTTGGGTCATGAACTTATCGTACAAAATCAATCAGATGTTGGCCGGTGTCAGTACATTTGTCTGATTTCCAATCAATGTCGGGGATATTGAAGTCGCCAAGCACAATACAGTGTTGTGTTGCGACAACATCGACGAGGGTGTTGTGAAGGTCGATATCATCTGCAACCTTGCTTTTTGGGGGGCGATAGAAGATGTGATTTAACATTTTATATGTTTGCCGACTACTTTCATTGATACGATGTCGTGCCTGTTGTTTTGGAATGGTAACTTCTAATTTTTGCAGAGTGTTTTTCACGAGAAATAGCACTCCTCCCCCTCTCTGCCTTGTCCATCTTTGTGAAATAGTGAGTAACCGGGAAGAGTAAATTCGCCTAAATAATGCCTGGTGCTCGATTTCATCCACGATTCTGTGATAGCTATTACGTCGATACTTTCATTCAATGCAAGGATACCCAATTCTTCGATTGATTGATTGATTTGGGCCTCATTTCCACCAGAGCCTCAACGTGAGTCATAATAGGCTCCCCCGTAGGGCGCGGTAATTTTTTGATTTTGTCTCAGAGACTTCTAACGTTCACGTAGTAACATTTGAGAGTATTGTTGGTCACATTGACATGATTTGCTAGACTTATTTTGCTTTTACTATGAGGTCTTTTATCGGAGCCAAGACTTTCGCTCTCGTTTACTTGGGTTATACTAGCGGAGCTGCGACTACTGCTTCCAACTCGGACTGGATTGATGACAGGAACTTTTTTGCTAGGACCTGTGGTGGGGTTTTGATAGGCACTTGTATTTGATGTGTATCTCTTGTTGAAACGGGCGGAGGTCGCTGTGTCGTTTCGTCGGACACTGCTGGCGGAGTTGTTGGTATGTTATCGTTTACGTTTTTGGACTTATTTTCGTTAACAAGTCCGGCGCCGATGTTTTTAAGGATGCTTTCGATAGTATCAAGTCCATACGCGTTAATGCGAGCCTTGTTGGTGATTCTATTAAAGTTATAGTACTTTGGGTCGATCATCGTATCCCAATGATCTGAAAGAGATTTTCTGGGCTTTGCAGAAAGTTGCCTGGCGATTGTTAAGTAAAATCATTTTGCTCAACTTATATCTACTTTGGTTCGGATGGGGCAGGATGCCAGTGACATGGAGGTTCGCGTGTGAGGGTTTGATGTGGTTTAGCATGGCTTCATACCTTTTCCATGTCGATTCAGTCTGCGTCACGTCTGTAGCTCAGACTTGTATTATAATTCGCTTAGATGAATGTATCCTTCCCTTTGCGATTATGCCTGCGACCTCGTCAAGTTTCAAATCGACTTTGCCCAGTATTTTCAGTTGAATTCTTTCTTTTCGCTGATTTGATTTGAAGGAGGCGACATTGTAATCACCTATCACAATAATTTCCTCTGTATTCGGAGACTCCATTTCATCGGGCAATACATCGAATCGGTAACGTGTATCGGGTCGAAAGTGGTGAGAGTGTGGTCCGACGTGTGTTGCATTGTCACAGCATGGCTGCCTCCTACTAAATACAGTCGAGTACAGTGCCTCGATATCTTTGACTGAGTTTACTATCGGTTTAATACGATCGTTTGTCTCTGCGTCTAGAGCCGAAAGATTCTTGGCGAGTTCGGAGTCTAGGTGCACTTGGAGTTCTCTCACTTGATTTTGGGTGGCCTCAAAGAATTTCTTTGACCGCTGCTAATTTGCTGCTTATCAGATCATTAAATTTGTGAAATTGTTCAAGCACGTTTTCCAATTTTAATTCTATAGCTATCAATCGGGTCTCCGTGATGACCGACTGTTATGGATAAGCCGTTGAATGAGACCGTCTCTGTTTTGGTTAAGCCATCGAAGGCGTGACTGATTTGTGCTCTCAGTTGTTTGGTTTCCTCTGCCGCTTTACAAAATTTACAGCGCAATGTCTTGCATTCTTCATTTGAGGGACTGCTACGCAAAGTCCTGACAGAGAAAGAAGAACTTTGGCAATCCATTAGTTTGGGGGCGTACGAGGTGTGACAGATGCCACATTCTAGCTTAGCCTGAACCATCTTGGACTGTTATAGAATTTACCGTTGGGAATATGGACCGTTAGTCCGAGTTCTATTTTTAGTGATTTCTTGTAAACAGCAGATATGAATGCAATACTATAATTAGATGCGGGATGTGACGATTTTGTCGACGATCCGAGAACTGAATTAAAACGGGAATAATACAAATGAGAGTCGGATGCACGTATCGTCGTATGTGCGTTAGCGCAAGGTTACTTCCTATTGCAAAATTTGGGTTGAATGAAAAGCTTAACTAACTTATAGCTGCTCCCATCTGCTTCTCAGTAAGGGAATGAAATCATGGTCCTGGGCACCAACCTTGTACCAGACATGACCGGCGGAGTATCAGAAGATGACGAAAAAATAATTACAATTCAGTAAGTGGGGTATTTTGAAATCGTAGCAAGATTCTAAGCTGCAAGATGTAAAGTGGTACAATACGGGTATGTGGGCAATAGCTGATTGTACGCGGGTAATAGCAGATTGTACGTGAGTAATAACTGATGGTGCGTCCGGTCCCATGTCTACGTCCATTAGGTGGTTGTGAGTTATTCACGTGTGTCCCGTGCATATACGATTAATGAACACTTGGTCTATCCTATTAGAAAACCTGATGTCCCACTCTCCCACGGATGGTTTAACTGCAAGCATCTTTTGTCCACTTGGTTGTCAAGAGTCGTTCCATCGTGATGTTATTTATGATGTTATGTATAACACCACTCTGTCCGGTGTTTCGACAGTCAGTGTATGCATGGCGGTGCTCAGAAAACTGTTCATCGAGTAGTCGTGAGAATTCTCGGCGGTACGTGTTAGTTGGAGTTATGACTTTGGGGTACGTCTGCAGATCTAGGTTGACCAGTGGCGGGCTGATCATCCACGTAGGTGTGTTAATTTGAAGAATTTGATAGGAGTATGAAAGCTTGATCGCTTTGTGTCTGATGTTCAGCGAGGTCAGTAAGTTATCCAGGCGTAGAGAAAAGGGTGGGCATATTTTCTCCTTAGCCACACGAGGCGTTCATCAAGAATGTTGGTGACGTCACCGAGTGCTGGGCTATTGATGCTGCTCCTTGTCTTGAAATAGTACTGCAGTGAGAGTTAGTCTCTCCGGAGCGGAAGAGGAAGCTCGTTGGCAAGCACATGCAGGGATTCGATGGGTGTGAAACGGAAAGCACCGGTTGTGATACGCAGGGCGTTATTTACTATGATTGCGAGAGGTTCTAGGGTGGTTTTGGCTACAGAACCGTGAACAATTGCTCCGTAGTCAATGAGCAAGCGTATTGAAGTTCTGAATAAAGTCATGTCGGTGTTCGTATCGGCTCCGAATTTCAAGGATGTTACAGAGAGGATAAGTCCGGTTGCTTTTTTGCAGCTGGTCTCCAGGGCTGCAATACGAGGTTGCCATGTGAGTTTAGGGTCCCACACTAAACAGAGGAATTTTATTGCTTCCTCGTATACTAGCGGAGTGTAGTTTAGCTGTAGAGCTGGTTTTAGGTGTAAGCAGCGCCAGAGTCAAGTGCATGCTTTTCGTTTTGGGGGGGCGAAAATTAGAATCCGTTTAAGGAGGCCCAGTTTCCAACTAGGTTTAGACATTTCTGGAGTTCCTGTTGAATTGTTAAGAGGCCAGGGTGCCTGTAGCTCATTTGTAAGCCGTCCACGTATAGTGATGAAAGCAATCTTCCGTCGGGCGGGAGCATGTCCATCAGGTCGATTCCGAGTATAAAAGAGTGACACTGAGGACGCTTCCTTGGGGGACGCCCATTTCTTGCGGATAGGATGGTGACAGGGTATCGCCGACCTTAACCCGGAAGGTGCTACTTTGCAGGAATTAGTGGATATACCGTGGTAAGTGGCCTCCCAGCCCTTTGCGGTGGAGATCCTTCATTATCCCATATTTTCATGTGGTATCGTATGCTTTTTCCACGTCGAACAAAAACAGAAACCACGTGTTTTCCTCGGACAAATGCCTGTCTAATGTTAGATTCCAGTCTTACAAGGTGGTCCGTCGTAGAGTGGCGCTTGCGGCTGCCACACTGGATGCTGTTTAGGCCTGTATGCATATCAAGGTAGTCGACAAGGCACGTATTCATTTCATTGCAGCCGCAGTCGGCGATGACGTGGCAGTATGCAATGACGTTGCCGTATTCAAAGCCTTTTTGGCACATTGGAAGCCATGTTGCTCCTGAGCAGGTTTTGGTTCTTCCTTGTTGATCGTGATCATGTTGATGTGTACCCGGTCTGGCCCAGGTAAAGTTTTACGTGTATGGTCTAGCGCGCTCTGTAGTTCGTGGAGGGAAAAAAGTTTGTTGTAGGCCTCTTCGTTTCTAGAGGTAAAGTGAAGATGTTCGCTTTCTTGAAAGTTCTTCTCCCGTTGGAAAGCAGCCGTGTAGTTTGTCTATTGCAAAATCTGGCTAAACGTCTGAGCTAGTTTATTTGCTATTTCCGCGTGGGAAGAAAAAAATCTGCCTCCGTCAGAAAGGATGTCAATAGGTCGCTCGGGTTTTCCCCGAATACGTCGATTTTTTTCCCACACCTGGGAGAGGCTGAGTGTTTTGATTAGTGGTATTGACTAATTGAGCTCAGCTTTCACGTTTCTTCTCCACAAGAAGTTTTCGATGTACAGCAGATGCCTTTTTCCAGGCTACTCAGTTTCTGGGGGACCGTGGGCATCGGTGGCATGGTTTAGATTTTCACGCCTATCTCTTGCTTCTTGCACCTCTCGGCACCACCATGGTTTCTGAAAGAAGGTTGGAGAGGCATATTGGGCAATGCTTTTCTCGTCTGTGGCTTGAAACTTTTCGTATAGTTGGGCGACGATTTCGTGTTCCAACATGTTCTCAGGGATGTTGTCCATATCATTCCACGCGATGTGTGCCGAGTATTACACCCAGCTGACTTTCCGGTAGTTGAATCGAAGTTCTTGTAGAACAGGGTTTCTTGGTTGGTGGTTAAGAAGCTATATGATGACTGGGTTATGATCGCTGTCGTGTGTTGAAGGCTGAACTCCTCAAACGAGTTGGGGTGCCCGAGTGGGGGAGCATATGGATAAATCGATGGCAGTTTCACTTTCGGAGGCGATTCGGGTGGGTTGTCCGTCGTTGAGAATAACCAGGTTTGAGTGTTCATGGTATTAGCCATTATCACTGCCCTGGGGTCTGTTCTCATGCATCCCCATGTTTCATGGTAGCTGTTGAAGTCTATATGGAGGAGTATTGGCGAGGGCAGTTGGTTTAGCAATTCGGTCATAAGTGCTTCCGAGAAGTCATGGCTTCGTGAAGAGTAGATTGATACCACTGTTATTGGCCTTGAGACGCATATCTTTATAGCGATAGCTTGGAGATCTGTCCTCAGAGGAAAGGGAAGGCGAGGTACGCTTGGGTGGATCATAAGTGCCACTCCGCCGTGAGCAGTCACGTTGGCGTGGCCTTTGCGGCGGTGGATGATATATTGGGGGATTCTGAAGGTGGCGGTCTCTCGGAGTTAGGTCGCTTGGAGGTCTATCACCAAAGGTTTATGGGTAGCGATGAAGGATAGTAATTAGTCTTTCTTGTTTCAGAGTCCCTGGCA
>SDVV010031559.1:0-11531 GCA_016164225.1 Gammarus roeselii
CATATATACATATATACATATATACATATACTTTATGTCCCTATATGGAAGTACTTAGGTAGCGTTTCATTTTATTCCCAGTCTCTGTATAGGACGGTCTCACGAAGCTGTTACCTGGGTGATATCATCAATCTATTCACAGTCCTTGTATAGTACGCACTCATGCCTCGTAACTAAGACTGGGACTTAGCCTAATAATCCCATTTCCTCATAGAACCTCACTCTCGCCGCTGTGGTTAAGACACTACATGTTATTCACAGACCCTACATGGGGTACTTCATGTAACTATGACTGGCATGCTGTTTTATTGTGTCAGACCCTTCATGGGACGCACTCCCATAGCTATGACCAGCCACTCTGATCTATTCAGAGGACCTGTATGTTGCTTAATATATTTTATTCTCAGGGCCTGTATATCGTTTAATGGTCTCCATCGCAGGCGCGCGGAAGGGCTTAATGCACTTTTGATGTCACTCTTTGAAAGGGAATGTGTTCAGCAGCTCTCATAGTTTTTATTTATATTTCATGGGTCGTAAGCAGGACTTTATGATCCACAATGAATTGATGTCTTTCGTAAACAATATGTAATGGGCGAGGAACAAGCTATTTGTGATGGAAGAAAACATCTATTTATTTTTGATCGACACATTTTTTCAATAGACACCTCATTTATTTTGTATGTATGCCTTTCTTTCATTTCTCTAGAAGGACATTCCGACATTAAATAACTCCTCAACTGCGATCGATACGTAACGTAGTTTATCACCGGTAATAACTTGGTGTCGTTATTTTCTGAGGTAATACCAATGAGTTAATATATGATGATCAAACTGTAATATTCCCTTAACTCAAAATACACTTCTGAGCGCATTGCTTTCATTCTTTGAACTGCAAAACCCTCCCGATGGCTTTCCCATACGTAATGTAGTCTTATAGTTCTTTGCTGAATATCAGGAATGAACTTAACACCGGTTACCCAACCATTATCCTGTATGAGTGACTAGTCACATATCGGTGGGCTTTATGATCTCTGGATCTTCTCATAATCGTTTTGCGTCCATGGCCTTTCCAGCGTTACTTCTGCTTAATGGCCTTTTAAAAAAATCAAATTAATTGAATTTCTAATCTTCAATAAGTGCCTCGCCATCTCATCATAACTATAAGTGTACCTAAATTTGTATATCCATCCTCATATGAATCTTATGTGTGTGTATGTCTATGTATAGACTTATGACGGTACAATAATTCCATTCCATCTGAATATGAGCTCCCCAACACGCATAGGCCCATGCACAGACCAAGACCCTTTGATATCGCACCGGTATGTGTATGAATGCATGTATAGACATATTTATATACATAGAGCCGTTTCCCCCTAGTTAGGGGGGTGGCTAAGTTAGGCAGACACAAAGGGGGGAGGTGCCCAATCTCCCCGCCACAAGACCACCGTATCTCTGCCGAGGCTCGAACTCGCGACAGCCAGCACCAGAGTCTGACACTGCAGTCGGATACGCTAACCAATCGCTAACCAATTTACATTTTTTATGAATGCATACAAATGTAAATATATTTATTTCTTGTTTGTTTGTTATGTCAGTGGTTCTCTAACTCACATAGACCCACCCGTACCGTCACACTCTTTGCTATTCAATTAATTGGGCTGTAGGTATGAACCTCATAATTCAAATTATATTATATGCAGAAGATTCCAAGGTCAAATGGCCGCACCTTACCTCATTAGGATATAATGCATACTTATTGTGCACCTCAAACCTACCTTGCTAGCTCTTTCGTGGTGACACATTAGGGAGCTCAATGTTCCACGAAAATAACACACCACTCGTGCACGAAGAATTCTTGTTAAGTTGATTTTATATTGTAATAATGATACTTTCTCTGTTTCTTTGTTTTGTCAGTGACTTTCTGTCTCGCATAGACCCACTCACACCGTCGCGTTCTTTGCTACCCAATGAATTAGGCTGTACTGTTGAATTTGCAATTCTCACTCTAACTAATTGTTATATAAAAGATCCCACCTTCAAACCGCACCACCTTATGTCAACAGGATACAGTGCATATATCTTGTGTTCATCCAAACTTACCCTTATAGCTCTCTCGTCATGACATGTTTAGGCAATAGTCGTGTTCGTATGTCCAGACAGCTTCAACTACTTAGTTACAAGTTCTAAGCTTGTCATTTTACCTATTTTAGATTTACTATGTATAAATTTAATTTTTCAAAATAAGAACATACCATCTGTGTATAAATAAACTTTTTTATTTTTATATTATTTATTTCCTTTATTATTTATCCATCTTAGCATCGTATTTTCCTCCTTGTTAGACTGTTTTAACTCAGAACTATTGGCTAAATCTCTCATAGGCCTGTCTGGTGAACAGCGGCGCTGATTAGTTGCAGATTACTGGCTTAGGTGCGGCCCCCGCACTGGATACCGCATAGAGACCAGTCGAGCTGGGTATCAGCGTATTACTAATAAAAAGGACTTTTTGGTAGAATAAGTAGAGCTTGTCGTCTAAAAACTTTTTTCTTGTAATCACGTTGTGATCAATTCGGGATAAAAACATGCATGTTATCACCTATTTCAACATTAACCCGTAGAAAATGAAGTTATTCATTTAAAAGGAACCTTTTTTCGAAGCAATCAGATAACAAATGCTTATTTTAACCTCCTTCTCCGTGGCACGCAACGTTACCAGAAGGGTTTTGTCCCGAGAGCAGCTGGGACGCCTTCAACGCATTTGCAGATTAGTGAGTTGAATGCTACGTTTCTTCTAAAGAAAACCGAAGCAGAAGTCCTCAATACTATTTGATTTTTGGTGTGTAAGACTTGAAACATCTTTTCAGAATAGTCCACAGGTTGTCTGAACTAATAGTCTTAATGCAGTAACTGGCATCGGTGCAATGATACCTTTAGCTGTTCATTTGGACTTTTTAACTTATGGAAACGAACGGAGACTTCCACCTCACTTCTTTTGAACTGCTTCAATGATAACAAGGAGTTCGTTTGAAGCGAGACCTTTGTCACAGTTGTCTTGTTCTTGAAATGCTTCAAAATCATCCAAGTTGCGGTTCTGATCATTTCCAGAACATTGTAGGTGTGTGAATTCGATCACCTGGTGCGACGACGCTGTGCCTCTGTTCCTTTGTCGTCAGACTGGCTAATTACAGATCTAACTGTTGGAGAAACATTTCAAAAATCTTACTCTGCAGAACTTGATCTGATAATACGGGCACTGGCAGAGTGCGTCACAATAATTATAATGGATATTAAATGCTTTTTAATGATGTCACCAGGTTCCAGCCCCACAATGTATAACATCAATGATAAACGTAGTAAGCAAATTGATATTAGTAGGCGGCATGATGGATTTCATATGTGGAAGGAACGTGCAACATCAGATCTGATGGCCTCAATTACTGTTCCTCGATCGTTGATCTCGAGGCTTGCAAACCTCGTTCATTCTGTAAAATGTGTGCTTCATTAGGCTCGGTTTGAATGGTTCGCTTTGATCCATTATTGTCGTCATCCATTATACTTTAGCGCCCTAATAGTCGTCAATTTCTTGAAATACTCGAACATTGCAGCAGAGTTCAATTTCCAGAAGCTCATAGTTCATTGTTTCGCTCATTGTCTACATTTTAATTTCTTCTCGGCAAACTCGTTGTTGACGAGTTTTGCGACTATGGACTAATAAACAAGTCCTAACACAATACCGTATTGCCCATTAGTTTGATGGTCAGTTATTGGGTTGTCAATCTATTACGATGCGGCGGTGGTGGGAATAACGGGGAGGGTATAGCCAATTACCAATGTTTTTATGTATGTATGTATAGACACACATCCGTTTCTCCATAGTTAGGAGGGTGGCTAAGTTGGGTTGACACAGAGAGGGGAAGCGTCTAATCTCCCCGCCACAGTGTTTGGGTATATACAAATTCAGCTGACAATTATAAACTACGAATTTGTAACAAATAGTGGATATACTCCTATGAAAGTGTTAACAATTAAACTAGAAATGGTTGACCCACCTAGAAGTCTCGGCCAGGAGTGGCCCTGATCAATTACGGAACCGCCGCTTTCTAACATAGTGGCATACCAAAACATTCTGGCGTGCCGCGCAAAAAAAGCGCTTGTCAACCTCATCCAAGAAGTTAGAAGGTTTCCTGATTATTGAGGCCACACAGACTCGTCCGTGCTCAAACAGCTGCGATCAGCTATTTCAAAAAAGTAACAAGGAGAGTTCGAGAGCCGCCAGCCGGACTGGCTGGTTAACTGAGTTAGTTTAGCCCGTGAACGCACGGACCATAAACCCAGCCTCATCAGGTACCGCCAAGAATAATCGCAAGAGACAGGCCAGGAGGCACGAAATAATCGGCCCACATCTGAAGGACGAGTCCAGGTCGGTTAATGTATGCACAGCCATAGGACAATATCCCTTTCAAGGGGAGAAGGGGACAGCCTAAACAAATTACCCGGAGTATATAAATGTACCTCCTCTATCAAGGGAACGATTCAGGTATATGGTAATTTCTGGTTGTAAAATGAGTGCCGACTGGATTACACTTTGGTTTTCTGCCCCACGTCATTGACCAAAGAAAACACCCAAACGTACGGCTAGTCTTGCGACCGGTAACGGACCCTGCAATATATTATACAAACTTTTGTCTCAACCAGAGCTAACAAAAAATAAACCCATATATATCCGTAAACAGGTGTACATATATATTCCTGGAGTAGATGGGCCTGGTGTTGTCACTTATTTCCAGAAGAATTTGATTCCCACGGAAGTTTCAAATTACTAGAACTCACTAATTTAACCAAGTGTTTTATACGAGTAGGAAATTACCGCGATGTGATTAAGCGGATAATAACTCTATTAAATCACCCAGGTTAATGTACAGATGCGACGAACGGAATAAAAAGCAACTATTAAATCCCTCATGATAGAGTGCAGGCAACCTTCATTGGACCGAGGGAAATTGTAGTCTAGGATGGAGTCCCTACCACTCCCAATGGAGATTGTTGTGGGAAATGCTAGATAATAATCATCGGAATCCTATTTGAAAAAAAATTGTGTATAATCGTTCTTGATTGTAAGCCAGAGGAGGGAGGAAGGGGTTGATTGGTATCAATTAGGATTAATGTTTATTGTCTGCACCATGCCATACTTCTCAAATAAATCAAATAAATGATGACCGACAACGTATACCTTCATGAGCGACATTGTTGGCGGAGCTCTCACGACCTCATCTTCTAGCATTTGAGACAGACGACAATAAGGGACCGAATTATCTACAGAATCTTTCAAAGTTTGTCCTTTTTTGAACCTATATACTATTGTTCTAATGATTAACTATTCATATAGGTTCTAAATAAATTTATCGGATGCATTTGAACAAATAATGTATTTGAAGGCAAACGTTCTATATTATACCTTAAGTCCTGATCTAAAGCGCTAAGATGCACCGGTGTCCTTAATATGGGAACTGAGGATACCTGCCAGCAAATTTCAAATACGAGTAAAGGACTCCTTTGTGCGTTTTTGTCATGCATTGACGCTGTTCTCATTGTCAAGTCATTGTAGCGAATCCATTATGATAACTTCTGAGAGATTGACAATGCCTTTTTGTATCATTTGCTGTAAAAGGGGCGTAGAGCGCCGGTCTAAAAACATGACTGATGATCAGTCTAAGCAATTTTATAATAATTTGCTAAATACAGCATGCGTACTGAATTGAAATTTGACCATGAATTGTGACATTTATTGACTGTTTCTTCTTGTCAATGACTTTAAAATTAATAAATATATTGTTTGAGGGATATTAAAATTGATCTGTGTCATTTTGTTTTGTTATTTCATGGAGCGATCAATCTTTTCATTCTATTTGTGAAGTAAGTCCAAGTATTATCCCTGGATTTATATTATCATCTAGTCAGATACTAGATATTTTTCAAAAAACAACATGAATAGTATTAATATCACTAGATTACAATTGGCTTCTAGTCACTACAGCAGGTATTTCTCGTAAAACAACAAGAAATCTTTTTTGTAATCCGATGATAGTAAGACAGATTTCACATTATTTTACAACAAATGTCTTAAAGTGACCGGTTGTTATTAATTTTTTTTTTTTAATTTTGCACTAAATATCTAGCTTTTGCTCTAGATGTGAAGCGCAACCGAATAAAAATACAAGAAATGTATCCGTATTTGCAAGAAATATCTTGTATATGACAATGCAAGAGTAGTTCCGTGGATTCGAAACCAGGGATTAGTGGTTTCAAATACGAAGTAATTCGCGTGTAATAACGAAAAATACATTGATATATCGCCGGTTTACAATTCATTTCGACCGACAATTCTCGCTATTTCTTGTACCAAAAAAAAATCTTCCAGTGTCTCTAGATTACAATTCGCTTCAAATGACATAACAAGTTATTTCTCGTAAGG
Organism: Gammarus roeselii; assembly: GCA_016164225.1. Lineage (NCBI taxonomy): Eukaryota > Metazoa > Arthropoda > Malacostraca > Amphipoda > Gammaridae > Gammarus > Gammarus roeselii. Next base: position 6,476 of record SDVV010031559.1, read on the forward strand.
GAACAAAAAATGTCTTGTAATATCACTAGTTACGACAACACTAGATGAATCGTGGGAAAGAACGAACCAGTTTTATTTTTTTAACATAAATTCCGTTCCAGTCTAAGGAAAACGATAACTGAATTACTGATGGATTTAGCATCATCGCTAGGTAATACTTGCCGGGTCGTAGCGATCAGTCGTTAGACATTGTATGGTCACTAAAATAGATGGTGATTGAACCAGATGCAACTAGCGAATAGACAAATAACATCTAGTGATTTCACAAGTTTTTTATGCGTCTTGTTTGATTCTAGTTCGTAAACTTACAAGTTAAACTGGGTAGAAAACTAGATTACTTATACAATTTAATAGATCTGATTAGTGATTTGAATTGGTTTCGCGACATGGCTGTCTTCTAGATCGAAGTAGCGATTTTTTTCTCAGTTTATTAAGCCATTCTTGTCATAAAGCGTGTGAATAGGGGATTTAATGGGACCCCATCCCATCCCATTTACTGTTCACAATGCTTTTAGCGGAGTCCCGCTTGCGGGGCTCTGTTTAGAGGATTGTCGTCGCCTATTGAACGTTCTGCAATATAACATAAAGTCTAAACCAGTATATCGGTTTCGTTCAACATCAACACGAATTACTCTCACGATGGCCTTGCATACTATGTTATGCATGCATAAGCTTTCAAAAATGTGTCCAGAAAATCCACGGTTTCAATTCCAGATCCCCGGGCACGCGGGAATAAGAGGAAATGAACTTGCGGACTCGCTTGCTAAACTGGCATCTACTCACCATGAACAATTTTTTGCAATAAATTACCGGGACTGGTTCCCTATCAGCAACTCCCATATAACATCCCGATGGGATGGAATGTGGCAGCAGAGTGGACAAAAGATGCTTTCAGTCAAATCCTCAGTCGGAGAATGGGAAATGAAGTTCACCAACAGAAAAGACCAAGTGTTCATCAACCGCTTGTGCACGGGACACACGTGGATAACTCAAAACCACCTGATGGATGTCGACACCAAACGAGCCACCTTGCCCCTGTTGCCACCAAGTGGCTATAAGCGTGAAACACTTACTGATGGATTGCAACGCACTCGCGGCAGCCCGACGAGTTCAGTTGGAATGCTGAATCTCCGAACAGAAAGAACTATTCTCTGCATGCGAGATTAGGAAGTCCCCAAAAATCTGCTCTATAAAATTATGGAAGTGTTCATATGTGCTAAAGAGGTACGTTGGTAAATAATGAAGTCACATAGAAGCTTGACATGAAGGAGGGACCGTTAAGGGTGAACCCAGAGATTTTGTTATAAAAATCATAAGAGTTTTGTAAGGTGTAGCTGTTAACTGTAAGGGGTTGATGAATAGGGATGAGAAGTTATGCGAGAAGGTAGGTAGGAGTGTCGTAGGCTGCCAAGATAGGCCGGAGTGGTGCGTTTTCCTTTTGGGTATTTGGTAGACCGTACAGTAGCAATCAAAAATTCGTTTATGATTTGAAAGTAAGTAAAATCTTCTATGTCCATTTTCCGCCCCATAATAAAACTTATCGGAAATTTGATTATTATTACCTATTAAGAAGCTTTGTCTACACATAGTAACGTAAATAATTTCTATATGAAGTTAAATTCCACGTGGGAAAAGTCGAATTTGTTTTTCCGGTTACAGACTAACCATAAACGATATTTTGTTCGCTACTGTACATGATCCCAGGGTTAGCACCAGTCGAGTAAAGATCATTGAATTGGGTCTGAGAAATACTCTTTTTATTGATTAGTTTTTTCAAACATCGGTTGATTTTATCTTCGTTACGAAGACAATGTTTGAATTGGGAAAATTCAGTGATTTTCTTAAATTTAGTTTGATCCGAGAGCAGATCATCTATTTGGAGTTATAATCATATCTATTTATAATTACAACTCTACGGCCTTTGTCGGGGCGGGTGAATATGAGGTCTGGCTTCTTGGCTAGATGTTTCAAGATGTTATGATCGTTTTTGTTAAATATGGGACTAAACTGGTGTTGCCTGCTGAATTTAGAATACGTATGTTGGGCGATTTGTTTGATAGCTTCAGTGACACTGAAAATCTGTCTCTGGTCTAAGTTGCAATTTCCTCAGTGAGTTAACAACGATCTCGAACGGGAGGAAATGCTTGATGAAGTTTGGACGATAAAGAGGGAGGGAAAATTCAAGTCCAAATGCGAGAAGAGAATTCGCTCTGCTTGACAAAACATGGTCAGATAAATGAACGATGACTTTGGCCGGGTCACAAGGTTTTAGCAGGGAAGCTGCACCAATGTTAGAAAGTTTTCTGGTGTAGATGCTTCTAATTCCAGTGATGTATGTTTTAGTAGAACGAGAGGTAATGGGTTTAATGCAGACTTTATCAAAGGTTGAGAGGGTCAAGCAAAGATGGTTGAAGGAAGTAGGGTTTATATTTTTTGATCCATCAATTTCTTTGATTTTTTTTTTTCTTTATCCAGGAGTTTGAACTGCTTGTCCTGGTATAAATCGGTGGAGCGCAGTGAGTCCCGGAATAATTTAGAGCATATAAACTTTGGAAAGACATGATAGGTTTCGCAACATGAAAGAAAATGGAGGTCTTCTGTTGCTTTGTGGCATTTTTTAGTATTTCTCTCATATATTATGAAAAGTTGCAGGCACGGGCGACCATATCTGAAGTGAGAATATTAACGTGATTTGTAGGAAACCTAATATTAAGAAGGAACATGTACACCAGTGCTTCAATTAGCATCATTAAGTTTTCAGAAACTGGAGAGGGCAAGATTGAGGACTAAAATTAATATTAAAGGGCTGAAAAATTGTCAAACGTTTTGCGAGCGATATCCCATCATCAGTTTGAAAGGGAAGAACCCAAAAAATTGGTATGTCTTGCTATGTATATTAAATAAAATGAGGCTAAAACGCCAATGGATGTTAGGAGGTAAGAGGCTAATACCGACCAGTGGGGTAGTCGCGTGGTCATACGAATAATGACGGAGAAAACCGCTGGACCGTTCAGACCAGTATTAAGCCTTAGATAAGGAGTGAGATGTCGGGCCTGTTATGGCCGCTATAAGTAGGGTCGGGTCCGGGCATACTGCGTTCTGATTGGCAGCTTGGGACAATGTATAGTTTTGTGTAGAAGATAACTGAATGTTCAGAGAAAGTTTTGATTGGAGTTTATGCAGAGATTGAGTAGATTTAAGCTGTTGTATGCTTGGTCTATGATTTTGAAGTGCTGATTTTTGAATGTGTGGTTATGGTTTTCCGCGTGCTTGCGAGGGATAGAATGTGTAACAGGGGTGAGTGGCTTGCTTGTCCTACTCGAAATCCCAAGGTGCTGATACACTCTTTCCCTGATTTTTTTTCTTGTGCTCCCAATGTATGACGCTTTGCAGCATTCACATGAAAAACAATATATGACGTCGGAGTGCACGTCAGAAGAAACGGTATCTATGGAGCGGAACAGCGAGCCGATAGTGAAGGAATTTCTCAGGGCGAAGTTAAATGTTACTTGTGGGTAATAATCCGAAAGAGTGGCTAATAATTCGGCTTATAATGTTTCCGATCCCGAGCAGTGAGGGAGTAGAGCAAGGAAAATCGTTCTCTTTTTAGCTGTTTCTACTTGGGCAGGCTTATTGTAAATATGGTTTCGAAAGTTTCTGCAATTTTTATCAGATAAAGCTATTGGGGGACCACTTTTTGTGAAGAATTTTCTATGCAAGTTGATTTCTTGGTGGAAAGCCAGAAATGAGCAAAGGTTATATGCCCGGTGGATAACGGTTCTGATGTTATTGATTCTATATTTTATAGGAGTATGTGGGCAAAAACTCATCCCAAGGCTTGAAAATGTGGGTTTTCGAAAGATGTTGGTGTGCAAATTGTTACAGTGATCTCTATTAATTTTGGTATCAAGGAAGGAGATGGAATTGTTCAGTTCCGTCTCAAACGTAAACTTGATGCTGGCATGTGGGTAATTCAAAAAATCTAGATATATAACAGCATGAGATTGTTTGTTGAAGATAACAAAGGTATAGTCTACGTATCTTTTGTAAAAGATGGGTCTGAACTCTGTCGGCCAAGAGTCCAGCAACAACGTTTCATAGTAGCAGAGGAACTTGTTTGATAGCGTAGGGCCTTGTGGGGAGCCCATCGGTACACCATCGCACTGTTGGAATGCTGAATCTCCGAACAGAAAGAACAATTCCCTGCATGCGAGATCAAGGATCTCCCTAAAATCATCTTCTATAAAATTATGGAAGTGTTCCTGAATGCTAAAAGATGGTTTGGCATATGATGTTGATGGTTTCATCAGGAGCTATGTTGGTGAATAATGAACCCAGAGATTTTGTTGTATAAATAATTTATCAATAAAATAATAATTCATCGGATGACCACGCGACTACTCCACTGGTCGGTATTATCCTCTTAACCTCCTAACATCCATTGGCGTTTTTGTCCCATTTTTTTCAAATATACCAAAAAATACCAAGTTTTTCGGTCCTTCCTTTTTAAACTGATGATGAGATTTTGCTCCCGCAACGTCGGACAATTTTTGGCCTTTAAATACTTATTTTAGCCTCCCATTTCTTGCCCTCTCCAGTTTTTGAAAATTTAAGGATTTAAAATTTATTTAGGTATAATGACATGTTGACGAAATAACAGAAATATCAGAATACACAGATGATCCGTACCAAGTCTTCGTCAGCGTGAGCTGTTCTGAAGACAACATTTGCTACCTGGGTGAATTTAATAATAACTTAAAACTAGGGTTGAAGAGTAAGGACCAACCGATGGACATTTTTGGAGGACTTCCTCTACTCTCCACTTTTTAATATGTCGAGACAGATGCAAGCATTACATTGGACCATTAATTTCAAGAAAAATAAGCAGAGTAAGTCTGATCACCGACGTTTACTTTATCACGACTATTTACTGTTTCAGCTGTCATTTACTTAGCTTGGGAGCAGAAAATGTCCGACATGAGGTTGTACTTAATAATGCTTATTGAAGCACTAGTGTGAATATTCATTAATAAAATTAGGTTTCCAACAAATCAAA
>SDVV010031560.1:0-11531 GCA_016164225.1 Gammarus roeselii
AGAGAGAGAGAGAGAGAGAGAGAGAGAGAGAGAGAGAAAAAAAAAGTTTGTCACGACAAGACTTTAGCTAACACAACAAATTCACTGACCAAGTGTCGACGCATTCATATGGTCACTGGAACACATAAATATAATTGATTTTAAAATCTTTTCTTTAAAAAAAATGAAGTTCGTTTTCTCTAACTAACCATTAGTCTATGTGTGGCACTCAAGTCCCAATATGCTTTCAGAAGAAACTGCGCGATTCAGAAGAAATAGCTCTCAATTGAAATATAAACTCCCAATCATTTGAGCGATGACTAGTGAATAATATAGTAAATTAAATTTAAAACTATCACTTCCGTCGTTTAGTGAATATTTGCGCCGCTACGGAGGTCCAGATGTTACCACACCGAACTGTTGTGCCAGCCTCTGGCACTGCGTGTTGTGAGTTCGAGCCTCGGGAAGGACGTATATGGCGATCTCGTGGTGGGAAGATTGGTGCCGTCACCACTGTCTCAGACTAACTTTGTCTTCTCTAAGTTTCGGGAACCGCTGGGTGTTTAAAGATGCATACGGTAATGGTAAAGGGATCAAATCATCGACGACCTTGCAATGAAATAAACACCAGAAGCACGACACGTCATCGATTTATGACTTTATCTCTGTGCAAGCAAAGTAGTGTCTTTGACGATAGCAAAGATCAAGGCTGCGCTCTCACGCTGGTTTGTTTAATGAGTGATTTTCTGAAAGGTGAGAAACGAAATAGGATTTTTTTTAGAGCTTGCGAAGGACAATGTTTCTTAGACATGGGTATGAAGAATGTGCATGGGCATCCCAATCAACCTATAGCAATCGAACATATGACGGCTATGAACATTTTCGAAGATTTTACCTCAATCACTTCAATTCAAGTCCAGCATTTGAGGATTAGTCTTAATTAAGTTTTTGAACTAGAAACCGCCTCTAACAATAGCCTAACAAAGAGAGCGGCAGACAAAGGCTACAAGGGTTCCATTGTCTGGGAAGTGCAATGATGTGTCGTGTGTGTTTTCCGTTGTCAAATCATATTCTCTTATCTAATCGGATAACCTTGGAGAATAAACAAACACCCCAATCATCACAATTAGGGACGTTTGTATACCGATTACAAGTCTGACTGAACCGGTTTCAGTTGGTTCAAAATTGGTTCAAGATGAAAGGCATTTGTACTCCTTTCTGTAATACAAATCGCGTCATATATTTTAACAAAATATCATTAAAACAATTTGTTTTACATTATTTATGCAGGTGTCCTGTTGAGAAAATCCTTCCCTATTCAAATCAAAGATTTAACTTCATAAGGTACATTATTTCAGGTATCCAAACAAAATAAACATTGATTCTCGGAGTGATTACAAGTGTTATAAGGGTAGGAAGACAACAACAGGGCTATTGACACAAACTAGGTTGCCTTTTGATAGCAAGATAGCAAGTTCTGAAGTATAACGTCTAAGAGAGCTTTATGTGCCATTTCTATTGTCTTAATATCAAGAAAGGGAACGGTTTAGCGGTTTATCGGCGATTTATGTAGAACTTATCGAGCCGAGACTTAAACGTTTCGGTTGTATTGCTGTTTACAATCCCCGCTGGGAGTTTGTTCCATTCTTCGAACACTCTATAGGTGAAGAAATTGCACGTGATGTCGAGTGAGAAACGTTTCTCAACAATTTTGTATCCATTGTTCCCAGTCACCCCGTTTGTGTCTAGAATGAAACCGTTCGCTCGGTCGACGTGTTCCTTACCCTTCATAATCTCCCACACTTCAATCATGACACCTCTGACTCAACGTTTCAATAACAGATGAGGATTGAGTTCACGTAGTCTGTCTTCATACGATTTATTACGCAGCGAAGGGATGAGTTTGGTAGCTCTGCTTTGAACCTTCTCTAACTTAATAATGTCTTTTCTAAGATACGGAGACCAAAATTGAACGGAATACTCGAGATGCGGTCTAACTAATGCATTGTATAACTTGACCATACTGTCTTTGTTTTTGGTACGAGATAGTGCGGGATATCATACCTAGCATTTTGTTGCCTTTCTTGGCGGTATCGTTACATTGTTTGCTACTTTTTAAGTCGTTACAAATGAAGACACTTGAATCTCTTTCTTCGGTGACAGGAATGAGTTTCTTTCCGGACATTGAATATTCGTGTTTGAGGTTATGAGGACCCATGTGCATAACTTTACATTTGTCTACATTAAATTTCACTTGTCACTTTTCTGACCAATCAACAATTTTGTTCAAGTCTAGTTGGATCTGCCGACACTCTAGTTCATTTTTTACTCTTCCTTCTATCTTAGTGTCGTCTGCAAACTTGCTAATGTTTGAGAAAACGTTGCTATCGAGATCGTTAGTGAATATTGTAAAGAGAACTGGACCTAACACGGATCCTTGAGGCACGCCGCTTGGGACATTACCCCAGGGAGAGGGAGCTCCGTGAAGTACAACTCGCTGCCGTCTGTCCGTAAGCCAGCATTTTATCCAGTTGTTAAGCTCGGCTCGAATATCGATGCTGTGCAATTGACAAACTAGGCGCTTGTGAGGGACTTTATCAAATGCCTTTTGAAAGTCAAGGTAAATTATTTCGATTGGAGATTTTGTGTCGTAGATTTCTATTATATTCTTGAAAAAAAGTAGCAGATTTGTAGAGATTTCCAATTGACCCTACAATATCCTAATAACACTAAACACATTAAACGTGCATCCGTTAGTTTCACAATCGATGTCGGGGATAATGAAGTCTCCAAGCACTATACTGTGTTATGTTGTGACGACATCGATGAAGGTGTAGTAAAGGCCGATGTCATTTGCAACCTTGCTTTTTGGGGGTCGATAGACGAGGGTGATTTGACATTTTATATATGTTTATCGACTACTTGGATTGATACTATGTCGTGTCTGCTGTTAGGAATAGTAACTTCTAGTGTTTGCATAGTGTTTTTTACGAGAAACAGCACTCCTCCGCCCTCTCGGCCTTGTCTATCTTTGTGAAATAGTGAGTAGCCGGGGAAAGTAAATTCGCCTGAATAATGCCTGGTGCTCAATTTCATCCACGATTCTGAGATTGCTAGTATGTCGATACATTCATTCATTGCAAGGATACCTAGTTTGTCAATTTTGTCTCGGAGACTTCTAGCGTTCACATAGTAACATTTGAGAGTGCCGTTAGTCACATTAACTTGATTTTCTTGACTTAATCTTCTTCTACAATGAGAACTTGTGTCAGAGCCAAAACTTCCGTTTTTGGTTACTCGAGTTGGGCGAGCGGAGCGGCGACTATTGCCTCTAACTCGGACTGGAATGATGACAGAAACTTTTTTGCTAGGACCTGGGGTGATGTTTTGATGGACTCTTGTATTTGTTGTGTATCTAGTGTTGAAACGAGTGGAGGCCGTTGGGTCATCTCGTCGGGTACTGCTGGCGGAGTTGAGGGTATGATATCGAGTACGTTTTTCGACTTATTTTCTGTGACAATACCAGCGCCTATGTTTTTAAGGATGTTTTCGATGGCATCAAGTCCATACGTGTTTATGCAAGCCTTGTTGGTTTTGATTTGATTTGATTTGAGCCTCATTTCCACCAGAGCCTCAACGTGAGTCCTAATAGGCTCCTCCGTAGGGCGCGACTGTCGTTGATTCAGGTAAGCTCGCACGGCCTCGCGTGCGAAAATATTGGTCATGTCAAGATGAAGTCAGTACATATTTCAACTGTGGCATATTCGCGTACTAGCGCGTACGAGAGAGTAAAGAGTTAACGCGTGTCTTTGTGAAATGTGTTGTTATTTCTGTGCGTAATGGGGTGGAGAGACCATCTCACTTGCACAGGTGTTCGGGATTAAGATAGCTTCGTATAGTCCGGTGGGTTTTCCGTAAGCGATAAACTTTTTACGGTAGGTTGGGTCCGTGCGTAGGCTTTATAGGTTGCACGGAGGATTTAGAAACGCTCGTCGGGCTGCCGCGAGTGCTTTGCAATCCATCAGTAAGTGTTTCACGCTGATAGCCACTTGGTGGTCCTATGTCGACATCCATCAGGTGGTTGTGAGTTATCCACGTGTGTCCCGTGCACAAGCGGTTGATGAACATTTGGTCTTTTCTGTTGGTGAACTTTGTTTCAAATTCTCCGACTGAGGGTTTGACTGAAAGCATTTATCGTCCACTCTTTTGCCACATTTCATCCCATCGGGATGTTATATGGGAGTTGATGATAGGGAACCAGTCCCGGTAATGTATTGCGAAAAATTGCTTTTGGTGAGTAGATGCCAGTTTAGCAAGCGAGTCCGCAAGTTCGTTTCCTCTTATTCCCGCGTGCCCGGGGATCCAGCAGAATTCCACTGCCTGACTCCTCTTGGTCATCACCAAGAGATCGTGCTGCATTTTACGTAGAACTGGATGTTCGTAGTGCAGTGTTTTAAGCTGGGTGAGGACACTCAGACTGTCTGAGAATACGACGTATTCGGTAAAGCGATGTGTTTTTGCCATAGAGATGGCTAGTTCGAGTGCGCCATGAGTGGGTTGTCCACGCACGCAGCGGCGGCTCCCACTCCGTCCGCAGTTTTGGAGCCATCAGTGTATGTGGGGCGGTGCTCTAAATATTCTTTCTCGAGTAGTCTTAGAAATTCCTGCCGTTGTTTGGAGTAGTTGCTTTAGGGTACATTTGCAGGTCTAGGTTGACCGGTGGTGGGTTGATCATCCATGTTGGAGTGTTAATTTGAAGGATTCGGTAGGAAAATGAAGGCTTTATAGCTTTACGATTGATGTTGAGCGAGGTCAGCAGGTTGTCCACACGTAAGGAAAACGGTGGGCATATATTTATTTTAGGCGCAAAAAGGCGCATATCGGATATGTAGGTGATGTGGCTGATTGCTTGGTTGTTGATTAGACTTCTAGTCCTAAAATGGTATTGTAGTGAAAATTTGTCTAGCCGGAGCGGAAGTGGAAGTTCGTTAGCGAGCACGTTAAGGGATTCGATTGGGGTGGTAAATCGAAGAAGAATCACGGAAAAAAGATGGACTCGTGTCGTCCATTATTACCAATAACGTTAGTTTCGGGTGAGGTTCTTTACCGACAACATGCTTGGCGGATCATCTCTCAGCATGACAGGGCTAGAAGCCCCTACGGAAAACTATGAAATAAGTGTGATTGACATGTTTCCCTCCATCAACAAAAAATATTTAAGTGAAACGAGTATCGAATCAAAATTTCAAAGAAATTATCTAAGTACACACAGCAGTCTGTATAGTGGTAGAATTGCAGATTCTTTTATAGAATTCCATATTTCAGGATCGGATAATGAAATGATCGACTTGAGCTCGTTAACTGCAGAAGGGAAAATCCGTGTTATAAACGCAGATGGAAGCGCGTTGGCCGCCGCTGCAAATGTTACACTCGTTGACGGATTCTTTCATCGCATGTTCCAAAGTCACTCTCTATTCTTAAATGGTGTTCAGTGTGGATGAAGCAGTTATACAGGACTACTAAATAATCTCAACGCCTATACATCCATGAAGAGTTCCTATCTAAATAATAAAGGACTGAATATGATGTATAAATCACTTGAAACATCCGTTCCAGATACCATCGTCGCAGCGAATTTTGCTAATCAAAACGAAAATCAGACTTGGATTCCAGAAAGTGTACGTCATGGCTTACATATGATGGGACCACTAAACTTTGATGTATCCGGTAGTGACAGTTATCTATTAAATAATGTCAGCGTAAATATATGTTTGGAGCTGGCACAACCTTGTAGCGTTCTTCTAACACATGACAATGAAGAATACATTTATTTAGTTGATTCATGCAAATTATGGTGTAAAAAGTTTGTACCATACCCTACAATTTTGTTTGCTCCTAATGAATCGCTCACAAAAAACAATGACATGATTGAATACATGTTCGATCAGCCTTTTGTCAGAACAATCGTGTTTCCTACCGGTCAAAACTCCATCTCCGTTGATTCCCCCTTCAACGGGGTTGTTCCACATAAATAAGCCCTGTTTCTCATTGATCAAGCGGCTCATAACGGTGCATATGATCGCAATCCAAATTACTTCCAGCATAACGACATCACAAACGGTATCGTCAATGTAAACGGAAACTGCGTTACCAACATTAGATCATCATTTCCCAGAGAGTGCGCCCAAGCATACCATCAAACGCTTTCGGCTCTGGGGACGCGTAACAGCTCTCATCTCATCATTAGACAAACTTTTCCTGCAGGAAAAACTATATTTGTTGTAGATACAAGACCCACCGACTCTGAAGATGTCATTAACCTATAAAAAAGAGCAAACACACGTATAACAGTGAATTGTGAAAATCCACCTACTAAGAATAAGATCTTGTTCCTGGAAGGTTATACACTCGGTGTCATCCAAATAAAGTCGGCAAGGAGGGTATTCTCCAACTATCTACAGTAATCATGAATAATAATCAAATTGACCACATATCCAAGAGCGATCCAATTATGAAACGCGCCTGTATAGGATGTTTTGCTGAAAACAAATGCCCATGCATCAAATGAACGGCTACATGATTGCTAACAGCGAAAGCGATCATAATAAAATGGGTCATTAGATCCTAATATTCAAAAACAATAACGACCTCTATTTTTTTTATTCGTTTGGGTTCAATCCGAAAATATATGCTAAAATACAACTTTTACTACAAAAACCGATCTAAAGAGAGCAATCTTTGGTTTGTGGAGCTAATTGCATCTACTTTGCCTATTATCTATGTCAAAATATACCCGTCAATAAGATAATCGAGCGGTTCTCCAACAGCGAACGACGTAGAAATGATACCAAGGTTGAAAAATTCATCATGAACGTATCCGGAAATCAACATTCGTGCAAGCGGGAACTGTGTGGAGTCTTAACCTTTAATACTGCATGTAAATTATTATGTAACGGTTAGATTTAATATCAATAAAATTTAATGACATGCAAAGAAGTGCTATACAGTATGCCCAGCATTGAAATGCAAATACCTATAAGTAAATAAAAATATATAACCTAATAACTAACTATGAACTTATATAAGCTGACCGTTCGTCCGCCTCTTCCGTCGCGTTAAACCAGTTCCGGTCTTCACGCGTTAAACCAGTTCCGGTCGTGTCGCCGCTTTTCACCGCTGACTTCGGCCAACCCCTGCCCCACCGTTGACTCCGGTCAACATGGTATGTAAAAAGTCCCGTAGACGTCTTATGTTAGTATTCAGGGCATATTCACACCGTTTATAGCTACTGTGGGGCTTTATTGCCAGCCAAGAACGCTTGACCTAGATACTCTGGATTATCTTGTGTGATCGATCATGGGGCCGACGGACTGTGCTACTCTTGACGAAGGCTTGAAATCAATGAAGCAATCTTTGGTGATGAAATGTGTCAATATAAGCGAGGTCGTGCTGAGGATAATGACTGAAAACTCCGTTTGTGGTTCAAGGAAACTTTTGACACCCATGCATGTTTAGTAGGTTGTAAAATTTAATTATCTCCTTCCCAACTATTTTTCAAATACATGACTGCTAAAGCCGGGATTTTGTTTTCTACAGACATAAAAACGAGTTCTTTTAATCGTAAACTATAATTATACCTGTTTGAACTTGTGCGTGTACTATAATTTACTTCCTTTACTTCCTCTACGGAAATTTACTTCCTTTATGGAAATTGCCATGTTTAGTGACGTTTCATTTCCTGAGTTTTTTTCTGGTTTCATTTACTCCCCCTTTTTCATCTCGTACTTGTAGGAATCTGTTCTACTCTCAGCCACATTCGAATGACTTGTTGGGATGTTTATTCTGCGCATTTACTATCTGTCATGTTGACATTGTAATTCGTTTCAAAATTTGTGACTCGCGTGTAAAAGATTATGTAAGTAAATGTAATATAAAACCCCATGTTGGACATTTATTACTCTCATTTCTTTTACTAAATGTTGGCTTGAAAAGTACATTGCCATGATTACGTGTACGACCGTAGACCTAACTTATTTAACTAGGTGAATAAGTAACGTTTTCTTTCGTCGTACCTTATTGATCAATTGAGAATAGAGAGTGTCCTCCAATTTTGAGCAGTGATTGTTGGGATGTAAAGTCACATTTATGGGTTACCCAAACTTAAACAGTTCACATTGACAAAGATCTGTTACATATTATCCGTGTTTTGTGAAATTCGTATTTTTTCAACGGGTCCCTACACTTAAATAAATTTTAAATCTGAAAAAAATCTTTAAGATCATATTTGTGCAATTTATTCCATTATTTATTCACACACAATTACCAAGAACAAATCTAGTTCATATCAGCGTATACATATACTTCATTGGATTTTGTTGTTGATAGGTTTTCTTCAAGTTATGTCGCCCATAATGATTTTTATTTTGGACTCACGTTTTGAAGAAACTTATTAGAGCTCTTCAACTATTAAATTAACTGGATGGGGATCTTATTGCATTATTTATACCTCAAAATAGCCTCTAAATGAACATTGAAATAAATGTTTTTCATCTTGTTAAACCTGTAGTTAAAAATTATAGTTCGTATTTCCTGTTGATTTTAAATTGTTACCGATTTTTATTTCGTTGCTTTACATCCTCACCGGCACTGCACACAGTTTTACCACGACAAGTTAGCAAAAGGGAGCAGCATTTGTACTTTGCATAATTAGATAAATAACGTTACTCACCCAATAACAATGGAGAACACAATGTTGATACCGGTGCCTACAGGGAGTTTATATCGTTTTTAACAAAAGATAAATGACTTTACGTCAACAGAAAATATTAAAACTGCAATTCTTTCCATGCAATGTTATACATATCTCATTACTTATGTATATTTTGTCAACTTTTGAACGAATAAGCATTTTTTGTCGAATTGAAAGAGTCCCAAAATATAACCAAAAACCATCCAAGATGTTCATCGAAGAACAGCGCAAATGAAATAGAACGAAGTCGGCTGCAGAGCATTCGTCAACAGCTTTCAAATGGATTTTCTGCATTAAGTTCAGAATCGTTGGAAGAGCTAAAGATAAGTACCAACTTAAAAATTTCAACAAGACATCCAACCACTTTCAAGAACATGGAACCATTGAAAAGGTGAAGTGAGAAGAGCGTCCTTGCAACCTCTGCGGGTGTTTAAGTTGAAGAAAAAGTGAGAAAGAAACCGGCCACTTCAGGGTGTAGAGTGGTCAAGAAACCTCAAAATGACAATTAGTACGACCTACAAGATAATGCAAATCGATCTACATCTAAAACCAGTCAATTACCATCGATCTCAGGCGCTCAAAGAGTTGTACAGGATACATAGTTAGGAATTAATTCGTTGTTTTTTGGCTGGCTACTTCGACCATCAGAAAATAAGATTCACAGATGATATATGGTTCCATTTAAAGCCACATTCTAACCGTAAGAACTCAAGATACTGGTGCAGTGAAAATCCATTTTTGTACGATGACTCAATGAAACACGCGGATAAAGAGTTATGACATTTCCAGCAATCGTGGGCCCCAGAGGGCTACCGATAGTGTGGTTTGAAGAAGGTATACCAGATAACTCCGAGAAGTACCTCAGTCTCCTTTAGAAAATAATGAGGCAAGCTGTTAGATCGGAGGAATTCTACTATCAACAAGACGGTGCTCATGATCACTTTTTTTCAATCTATTCCATCAATTTAAAGTTTAGAATGTCATATAATGTCAATTTTACAGAACGTTGAAATTGTACATTGCTAATGAACGTACCTGGCTAAAGAGCGTTGCCATGACGATGAGACAGGCGAGCGTAACGTTGATGCGGTCAGATGTGTTAACTACGGTGAGAAGGTGAGTAAGGAGTCCTATCACCCCCAGCACCATGCACGGCAGGAACGTGTTCAGGATGTATGAACCGAACTTGCGGGTTACTGCGATCTCCAGTGAAATCTGAAAATGCTTGCGAAATGTATAAATGTTTCTGTGGAATAGTGGGGGACACCGGTGTAAACGGAATAAGTGTGATGGTTCTTCTGACGAATATATTTTTTTCGGTTGTCGTGCGATTACTACTTGATACTGATTTTTTTTATGTTATGATATTTTCTTGGTAGAAAATGGACTGAAGTGATTTAATTATTGGCATTGGTTTTACTTGATCAACTTCTCTACACACTGGGAATTGAAATTTCTCTATTTGTTTCATTGAAAACAACATTACACCAATAAATAAAAAACTAGAATAAAATTAACATCGAATTTTTCTTTGCGACACCTTGGTGTCCAAAATACAGATTACCTTTCTATGTTGATTAATATGAAATAGGATAGAACATTTCATCCGACAGTTAAATCAGTCTCAGTGACTTGCTTGAGTGGATAACAAGTGTCTGTGAAGACTTCCTGCCAACATATGCTGGGGATATACCGTTCCACAGTGATCCAATAGTTCAAAGCCAGTACTCATTCACATATAAAAAATGGAAATGTTGAATATTTTTGGTCGGGGAGTACGTATGTTTGGGGAGACAAAAAGCCCGAGATCATGTGTTATCGCCCTATAATAAAACCTATTTGCATTCATGATTTCCAAAACTGATCGGTTCTGAAGTAGAGTAGGACAATATTACTTCACCATCTGCTGATAATATTTGCAATACGGTAATTCACTAATATAATTGAGATATTAAATTCAACATACATCATTGAAAGATTGATATGCAGTGTCATAACAAAAACCGTCTTACAAAGATTGGTTGGCGTAACTTCCTCGGATTGTTTTGTGATATTTAAAAAGCATGGCTAAAAAACCCATAACAAAAAAAAAGACCTGCTCGATCGTGAAATCATTCAACTTGATCGGATGTCTTAGCGGTATTTGTAGACCATTGGGAAAAAACAGCATAACAAAATATAAATTTCTCTTTCATTTAATTATTGATGAGTGTCATTTGCTAACATTTCTTGTCTTTTCAATGGTAGGTATAGACAAATACTCACTTCATTACTGAGGAAGCACAGAATTTGATTGCGTTTCTTCAAGAATTTTGGTGCTGGGAAAAGGTTTTACCTTGAAGGTCTCGTTAGGCCGACTAATCATGCTTAATCTTTTCAGTTCGTAACAACAATCTTTTGTTTTTCCTCAGCATATCTGCGCTGAGAAGAGGTCTCACCTTGCGGGTCTCATTTGACCAGATAATTACGCTGAATCGGTCCAATTCGTACAGGGCAATGCTCAGCTTGTCGGACACGTTATACGTGATGTTGCTGACGTCCCAAATGACGTCATTATGCAGCGTTCCTTGCATGTTCAGGTCCAGTTTGCATACCTTGAAAACGAAACAATCTTTAGAGTTTATTCATTCCATTTGATAGGAAGATGCTGCCAACTAATTGGTTAAGTTGGAGGCGCATGACCACAGTGTAGTTCTTCGCATGAAATTATCAGGAAGCGAAGATCTGGTGTCTTCGGATAAAAGGTTGACAACTTGGAGACAGATGGTGAGAAAGCTCTACATATGTATATTCATACATATAT
>SDVV010031561.1:0-11531 GCA_016164225.1 Gammarus roeselii
TATATATATATATATATAAAACTAATCGCCACACTTTCACTGTTATGGATCCTATGGAGACGTAATCCAATGTACATTACCAGCATTAGGAACACGATCAGGAGATGTGATGAGTAATGGAAAAAGACGCTAACTAAACTAACCAACCAATCCCTTCCAATTCAATACAATACGAACCAACCTAATATAAACACTACCTCTTCAGCAACTATTCAAGTACATGCACTCCGATACACCCTACCGCCAGCCGTTCCGCCGGCCCGACCGGTCGCAAATCAACCCCTATTTTCTTCTCCCTTATAACCACACCCGCGCCGCTACTTTGAACAAACCCAGATTTTTCTTCACTGAAACGATACTTGCGCCTTCCTAAATATTTTGGATTACAGCTGGAAAGCATGACAACTTGATTTGTGAATGTGTTAGAACACGCTCTCCCTAAATTATTGCCAATGGGTTGAATGTGGAAATGTACCACACCTGGTGCTTAGCTGAATTAAACCTAATACGACACAAATTTATTCGTGATATGCTAAACAAAAGACAATCATTGTGTATTTTCTCAAAGTGTCAGAGAGTTTGAGTTTTGAACCTCATGAAACACGCTAACAATATTGTTTGGTAAATTCTTAACATATGCCGAACTGAACGAATCTCTCTCAAGTATATTAACAACATGCCTACACGGTCATTAAAAGGGCACTGACATATGATTCTAAAAGTTTTCTTTTGTAGGTCAACCTACGTTTTTTAAAGAACCTATATCGATTAACCACACATATTTGTGTGACGCGTCGGCATAAAAATGTAAAAAGCAATAATTTTATGCTAACTAGATTATTGTATATGAAAAGAAACATCAGCAGTTATTAACATTTATAAATCAATTGGTTTTATACTCAACTAAATCGCCGAGTTAGTGTCACTAATATGCTTCTATAAATAAGTAAACAATATTTGTATCCATAAAATGGAATGTATTCAACCTAATCTCTTCCATTATTAGGATTTTTGCCCCTGTAATTTGCCACTCCTGCAGCCCTTCCAGGCATGAATAGTTCAATTGCACTCAGAAAATGTTTCAATCCTGGACAGGGAAGAAAAAAATCTCATCCCGAACAAATTAATAAAGTGCTTTTTCGAATACATGGCAACTAGTAAGAACTCAGGATACTTTTTTTGAGGCTGAATACAATTTCTAAAAACACAAGTAGTCAATATTTAATAGGATTTTTCCGATATAGACCTACGCATAAGTAATAATAGACAGACCTTCTGTTATCTGTGAAAGTGTTTCTTTTTAAATTTAGTAATGCTTGTTTCGGGTTTCCGGGCCTGAATATTTTACTTCTTAATAAAACAATGTATACTGTGATTTCGGCTTTCGAAAATGGGGTGGGAAGGCGAGTATTGACACATTTATTTTGAAATTTGAAATATAACCCGTCTGGTAAATCTTATTTTCAAATGACGTAAATATAAACACAAGAAGAAGCAGACAATAAAATGATTGACATTTCATCTGAACACGACAAAAAGTGTCACATAGGAAGAAATTACTAATCATTTTTTTGACAACTGGCATCATCAAATAACACGATGAGCCACAAACGAATTATTGAGAGGCGCAATGCTTTTGTCTAATAATGTAGCTAGGAAGAGACGTTTCACCATCCGGTCGCTGGGTCATGTTCTCAACTTGACCTTGACACGGGAGTCAATGTGCGCAAAAACTTTCTATAAAGGGTATGTGACGCTCATTTCAGTGAAAAACAAACTATTGACATGAGAGTTCATGATTCCGACTATTTTGTTTTCTAACAAAGACCCGTCCGAAGTTGAGCTCAGGAGAACCACTTACAGGATGCAACAAACAAACAGTGGCTCTAGCAGCGGACATCGGGCCTCATGTTGCTTTCGAGATGATGAATGTGTAGCATCCTGCATCATGACATAGACGGTTTATATTGCAAATAGCAGAACAAAGCAAGCGGAGATCAATACTTGCAATAGGATAGGCAGATTCTATTCGTTTAAAACGTTCCTCTTATTCGAGTATTTGATTTCTTATCAATATGATGTAATACATAAGAATTACAAATCAGCTGACATTTTTATATTGTCATTTTCTAGTTGACAGAATATGATATAATTCATTATTCTTCATATTAGTAATACATAGGTAATGACTCAATCTCCATCTGTGAGATTTACCGAAGCGAGCATCGAAAAGACTGTTATTGTTACTCACGGAATTAAAGGCCTTGAGGGGTTCAACAAATGGCAGTGCAATTTGCATGCCCGGTGTCAGTCGATTCAACATTCAACCGTGGGGGACGCTGGTGACGCCACTCGGACGACTGTTGGCACCGTTGCTGATGACGCTAATCAGACTTGTACGACCACCTTTGATTCAGATGATGATGTCTTATAGACAACTAGGGCCACCGCTGATGCCGCAGATGATTTCACTTAGATACCTATACGGTCACATCGATGTGGCTGATGAATGACACCACTCCGACAATTACCCCCACCAGTGGTGTAGTATTTGACGCCACACAGTCAACCAACGCCGCCGTTCGTGATGCTGATGACGCTACTCAGACCACTATCGCCACCATTGGTCAAGCTAATGACGCCCCTCAGAAAATTAACGCCACCGTTGCATTGGTCTATGAAGCCACTCAGCGAATTCTGCCACCGTTGGAGAAGCTGATGATACCACTGAAACTACCACCGACGCCGTTAGGCAAATTCACCTGTACATCACTTTAAAAGTTGAATTAATAGTGAATTGTTGACGTCGGCAAGTAGCTATATGTGACGCGAAAACGTAAATGCGAAGGAATATGATAGGGCCTAATTCGCGGTGGGGCAGGGGCGGAGGTCCGACGGCAGAACCGGAACTGGTTTGACGCGTGAGTCAGCCAACGGGCGGAAGGGTAGCGGAAGGGGCGGACGGAAGGGGGGGGGGGGCGGCGGCGGGCTGGATGCCTGGCTCGCGGCGTAGATTGGCAAAGTGTTATGTTATGAACATTTACCATTTTAGTGTATATTGATGTTTATTGTATTCATATATGTTTTTTGTTCATTAGATAGTTGTATTGTGGTATAATTGGTCACTAACTGTTGCTCGTTATATATATTTAATCGGATCTGGTCGGGATAGTGTTATAGCAAGTTTCTGGAGGGGTGGGATGTATGGACCCCTAGGCAAAAAGTTGGATGCGCTCCTGGAAATTAGGTGAGTCAGTTATTCCCGCGACATGATTGCTATGTTTGAGTGAATGTATCGTTTATTATTATTGTCTGGATTAAATTTTTATATTTTCTTATGTACATATATGTTTGTATTCATATCTAATTGGGGTATAATTGACTTATTCGGAAGTTATTTGGATGTTAGATATTGATTTTAAGCAATGTTCTGTGTATTTTCCATCCATTTATTTCATGTGTATATTCTATCTATAGGAATAGTACGGTTTATTTGTTTGTCAGTTGGCGGGTTGATGTTTGTATTTTGGATTAATGCAGCAGCTTCGTTACGAGAATCTATTTACCCCATAACGCATCATCGAGGTTTGAACCAGATATATCGGCGTTCCATTGACGCGGTGTTCCAATAGCGAGTTTACCTGAACGACATGGATTGATTTTAATTTTTTATATTATGTTATGTAAACTTAGTAATGATCGTCTGATTTATGTTGAATTTCTAGCGTTTTTTTTAATTTGAATATATATCTCATACA
Source organism: Gammarus roeselii (assembly GCA_016164225.1). Lineage (NCBI taxonomy): Eukaryota > Metazoa > Arthropoda > Malacostraca > Amphipoda > Gammaridae > Gammarus > Gammarus roeselii. The sequence continues at coordinate 3,759 of SDVV010031561.1, forward strand.
GTTATAGGATATTAGGATATTCTAGGTTTGCATCTTCCATTTAGCACACTATTTCAGTCATATTTGGTCGGTTATTTCATCATTTTGCTATTTTTATATGCATATTCACCATTCTGTTACGATTAAGCCGTGGTTACTTAGGTTAAAGAAATTGTAAATTTAACCTTGTTTTTGGAGAAATGAAGCAGCTTTGTTACGAGATTCTGTATACTCCATAACGCATTATCCAGGTTTGAACCTAACCTAACCTAACCAACTTAACCATGAATTATGTGTCATCGTTCGAGATTTTTTCTTGCATACATATGATACTTATTCATTGATTTATGATATATTCATTTCAAATCCGTCCACATGACTCTACATTTTGATCTATCATTTGCAGTTTTGATATACGCTTTCAATTTTGATCTAGCGAATTTCATCCGTTTTCATATGCAAATTACATCGTTTGTTTCAATTGTTATACCTTTTTCACATGATTCTTGATTTCACATGTTATTCGCACCCATCAAAACCTAACCTAACCTTATGTACGGTATTCAGACATTGAGACATATGAAGCCCTGCAGACGACTCTAGATATTACTTTACCATACATGTTATTTTTTTCGTTGTCACTCTCGACCCATATTAGTTAGCAGAGGGCCTATTTTCAAACTTGGATGGCTTGAATACTACAAGTAATTCAAATTTGTATCCAGTTTCATACAAACAGACACATGGTCTCACACTACGTTTTTTCTTATTCTACTTCAATATCCCCACTTGGCACTACATTCTTTGACGACTTGCATCTCTGATTTACCTTTTCTTTCTTTTAACGTTTATATTCTTGACAATGACTTCGTTTCAAGATGTGATCGGACTCTGATTTATATCCTACCAATCTGTAACACATCTCGATAATTTACCTCGAGATGAGTTTCTTGCATCCTTTCACGCCTCGAAACATATTCTTTTAGTGATTTTAACAATTCAACGTTACCCACGTCTGACACGATGTTTGCAATTTATTACTCAACCTTTGAGTTTAGGATGATATAAACATTTCAAAGAGGATTTACATAGTTACAAAAGTATTTATTGGCATTATTTACTGAACTTACTGGCAACATCAATGACATCTTCCTTTTTTTTCATTTGAAACAGCAAGGCTCGCACATCCCATCATCACTATTTTTCAGTTTCCCTCTCAAAATCCTTCATATACCCTATCATATTTTTGATGCGAATACCGTAGGCTGTTCCGTTCCCGTGAGTCCACAAATGTATTGCTTCATCTTCTTGAACCTATATATTTGAAACTTCTCCAATTCAAAGTCGTTCTGATCTTCATCATTGAGAAATTTTGCATACGATTCGGATTTTATTTTGTTCTCAGGAATAATTTGTCTCCTCTACCTCAGCTTTATTACAGTCTTGATGATAATTTTCCACTTGGATCATATACATTTCGAGTTTTGATTTCTTATTTTCTCTAAGCTTTGTTACATACGACTGTAACGCGTCGACATTAGCTACCCAAAGCCGATTTCCTTTTTCCTGCATCCATATATGATTGATATATTCCAATTTTTTTTATTCATGTTCTACCCATTCTGAGATAACTGACACTTGTCAATAGTTGTACAATCCAACTTATATCATCTTCGAAGATTTCTTCTTCCAGAACACATAAACTAATTTTGAGATATGAAAATTCATTTTGGTTTATAAGAGGATGAGCTGTCCTGCTTCACTTGCACTTAAGTAACACTGACTCCAATCTCGGCATGCAACTAGCTTTTATAATGCCATTGCAGGCTTTTTTTTTAATTAGGCCTAACATTTATATAGGTAAGACTTGCGGGAATAAGCATCTAGTAAAGACATACGAGCTGACAGCAAAATTGATATGTACAATAAATAAGTAAAAAAAAATACACCACTTTCACACAAATCCGGTAAATTAGCTTTCCAAGACGACATGGAAACGGACCCAAATCCAATGTCGAGAGGTGAAACATAACAATATTTTGGATCATTACATCCAAGCAAGCGTATTTTATACCCAACATTCCATGAAAACTAGGCGAATTTATATCAAATGCTGATATATTTCTCTTTTAACCAATCAAAACACACAACAACTATAAAATAGCTAGGAAAGGTTCTCTACTCTATCCTAAGAAACATTGATTAACTATTATATACGGTGTATCCTACCACACCCAGATGATAAATCCTACTCCAATATCCCACGTGATCTGGTTCATGACTAAGATCGTATACTTATAACATAACAGCCATACCAAATATATCTGAAGTTTAACACTGAGTTCATGCGAATAATGTTATTTTTACTACGATACCTGTTCAAATCTATATAAAATTACAAAATGAACTGAGATATCATGTCTCTAGTAAAACAAATCGAAGCCCACCGTGTCATATCAACTAACTCTACAATGCTTTACTAGGTCACTTTTCATCAAACTACTACTGATATATAACCAATTTTAAAGGTAACACTCAGTCATGGTACAATACCTCAGACATACATGCCATGCATCTGTATAGTCCATCGTCTCTGAACAGCGTCGAGCAAAGTCATATCGTGGACATAACCAAGAATCTATACACAGGTACAGTGGTCAAGAATGGAGCTGACATGAGTCCCAAAGAGTGTGAGTATAAAAATCTGGGGATCTGTTCACTGACGACCTAAGTAAATCACTCTAACGATTAGCAGCTTGTCATATAACCTCTCTAACAAACACACAAAAGTTAAGATCGACCTTCAGGAGAAATTACAAAATCACGTTGAACTTGGACAAACTCCAAATGACAACCAAATAGTGTAAGCCACCTCCACATCACGACCCTTCCATCCAGTAAATCGTCTTCTAAAACGTTGGACTATACACTTGCTAGGGTTCAATGACGAAATTCTACCGAGATGCCGTATGGATTTACACCTCTTAAACATACATTCCTATGATTAGCGTGGAAAAAATCATACAACAACATCAACAACTATAAAAAAAAGATAAGATGCTCTACTCTGCTCTAATTCACGTTAAATGTAATACATTATGGTATCTATTATAGTAAATAGGTCTACTTACACAAATATGCATAAATACGACGAGGTTTTGCCTATGGGACTTCTCTTACTCCTCCTCAATATTGAAGAATGGTCCTACAATAAACATAAAATATCCTAATAGCAAGTCCGAGTTTGTAAAAATTAAGATTTTCCATATCTATAATAACCACGTCAAGCATCGTACCAGGATGTAAGAAGATATATAAAACACTAAAAAATATGCAATATCTAACTAAATTATACCATAAATAATGTTCAACATTGCAGATACAAACGTAATATATCCTAATATTCCAATATTGTATAAATAACCAACAGATTGCATTGGAGATGGAAACTGTAGAGAGAACATACAAAACTCAAAGAGACATACTAAAACGATCACGATATAATAAAATAAGAAGAATGATGCAATTACCGACCAATTAGGGCTGAAATAGTGTGCTACATGGACGATGCAATCGTAAAATATCTTAAAAAATCCTATAACTGTAAGGGATAACTAAAATTCAGGTACTCTTGCTATAGGGCTCCCAACCGATACTCTCTACACAAAAAAAAAACGAGATAAGGCAACCCAAACAGTCTACTTACGATTGAAAACGAAACCTTTGGAACATGGTAACACCGAAATATCTGGTTCAAACCTTGATAATGCATTATGAAATATACAGAATCTCGTAACGAAGCTGCTGCATCAATCCAAAACAGGGTTAAATTAACAATTTCTTCAACCAAAGTAACCACATCATAATCGTAACAGAATGTTATATATACATAAAAAATATCAAAATTATGCAATAACCGACCAAATATGGCTGAAATAGTGTGCTACATGGAAGATGCAAACCTAAAATATCCTAAAACCTTATAACAGTATGAGATATATTTATTCAAAATTCCAAAAAGCACTACAAATTCAATAAATAAATAAATGATATCTTTCAGGTAAACTTGTTATTGGAACACCGCGTCAATGGAACACCGACATATCTGGTTCAAATCTGGAAAATGCATTATCGGGTATATAGATTATCGTAACGAAGCTGCTGCATTAACCCAAAATACAAACATCAACCTGCCAACTGCCAGACAAATAAACCGTACTATTCCTATAGATATTATATACATATGAAATCAATAGATGGAAAATACACAGAACATTGCATTAATTCAATATCAAGCATCCAACCAACTTCCGAATAAGTCAGTTATATCCCCAATTAGATAAGAGTACAATTATATATGTACAGAAAATATATATATTTGTAATCCAGACATAAATATATAACGATAAATACACTCAAACATAGCAATCATGCCACGGGAATGACTGACAAGACAAATAACAGATAGGAGCAATCTCACCTAATTTTCCAGGAGCGCATCCATTTTTTTGTCCATGGGTACCTACACCCCATCCCTCCAGAAACTTGTTAAAACACAATCCCCACCATATCCGAATAAATTTATATAAATATATATAACGAGCAACAGTCAGTGACCAATACAAACATTAAAGAACAAAAAACATATATAAATACATTAAGCATCGTGATACAATAAAATGGTAAATGTTCACAACATTACACCTTGCCAATCCACGCCGCGAACCAGGCATCCAGGCCTCCGCCTCTTCCCCCCCCCTTCCGTCCGCCCCTTCCGCTACCCTTCCGCCCGTTGGCTGACTCCAACGTCAAACCAGTTCCGGTTCTGTCGTCAGACCTCCGCCCCTGCCCCACCGGTAATCAAGCCCTATCATATTCCTTCGCATTCGCGTTTTTGTGCCACATATAGCTACTTGCCGACGCCAACAATTCACTATGAATTCAACTTTTAAAGTGATGTACAGGTGAATTTGCCTAACAGTGTCGGTAGTAGATTCAGTGGTTTCATCAACTACTCCAACGGTGGCAGAATTTGCTGAATGGCTTCATAAACCACCCAAACGGTGGCGTTAAATTTCTGAGGGGCATCATTAGCTAGACCAATGGTGGCGATAGTGGTCTGAGTAGCGTCATCAGCATCACGAACGGCGGCGTTGGTTGACTGTGTGGCGTCAAATACTACACCACTGGTGGGGGTAATTATAAGAGTGGTGTCATTCATCCGCCACATCAACGGTGACCGTAGGTATCTAAGTGACATTATCTGCGGCATCAGCGGTGGATGGTCGTAGTTGTCTATGAGACATCACCATCTAAACCAAAGGTGGTCGTACAAGTCTGATTAGCGTCATCAGCAACGGTGACAACAGTCGTCCGAGTGGCGTCACCAGCGTCCCCCACGGTTGAACGTTGAATCGACTGACACCAGGCATGCAAATTGCTCTGCGACTCGTTGAACCCCTCAAGGCCTTTATTTCGTAGGTAACAATAACAATTTTTTCAATGCTCGCTTCGGTAAATCTCACAGATGGAGATTGACAGTCTCTACCTATGTATTACTAACATAAAGAATAATAAATAATATCATATGCTGTCAACTAGAAAATAACAAAATAAAAATGTCAGCTGATTTGTAATTTTTATGTATTCCACCATATTGATATGAATTCATATACTCGAATAAGAGGAACGTTTTAAACGAATAGAATCTGCCTATCCTATTGCAAGTATTGATCTCCGCTTGCTTTGTTCTGCTATTTGCAATATAAACCGTCTATGCCATGATGCAGGATGCTACACATTCATCATCTCGAAAGCAACATGAGGCCCGATGTCCGCTGCTAGAGCCACTGTTTGTTTGTTGCATCCTGTAAGTGGTTCTCCTGAGCTCAACTTCGGATGGGTCTTTGTTAGAAAACAAATTATACGGAATCATGAACTTTACTGCCAATAGTTGGTTTTTAGTGCAATGAGCGCCACATACCCTTCATATAAAGTGTTTGCGCGTTTAACTCCCTTGTCAAGGTCAAGTTGAGAACATGACCCAGCGACCGGATGGTGAAAGGTCTCTTCCTAGCTACAATATTAGACAAAAGCATTGCGCCTCTCAATAATTCGTTATTGGATCATCGTAATATTTGATGATGCACGGTGTCAAAAAAATGATTCGTAATTACTTCCTATGTGACCCTTTTTGTCGTGTTCAGGTGAAACGCCCAACATTTGATTGTCTGGGTATTCTTGTGTTTATATTTACGTCATTTGAAAATAAGATGAACCAGACGGGTTATATTTTAAATTTCAAAATATATGTGTTAAGTTCTAGCCTCCCCATCCCATTTTCGAAAGTCAAAATCACGGTATACACTGTTTTATTTGAAAGTAGGATATTCCGGCCGGTAACCCGAAGCAAGCATTACTAAATTAAAAAAGAAGCACTAGCACAGATAACAGAAGGCCGATCTTTTATTATTTATGAGTAGGTCTTTATTGTACGAATCCTATTTAACATTGGCTACTTGTGTTTTTAGAAATTGTATTCAACAACAAAAAAAATTATCCTGAGTTCATACTAGTTGCCATGTATTTAAAATAGCACTTCATTAACTTGTTCGAGATGAGATTTTTTTTCTTTCCTGTCCATGATTGAAACATTTTCTGAGTGCAATTAGTGTCAAGTTCAGTTTTCCGCGTAACTGAGCACAATTCACAGCCCCTCACAGCTTTGTTCTGCGTTTTTTTCAATTAAGTAGAGAATCTGCACTTGAACTCTTCATGCCTGGAGGGCTGCAGGAGTGGAAAAATTACTTGAACAAAAATCCTAGTAATGGAAAAGATTAGGTGGAATACATTAGATTTTTCGGTTACATATATTGTTTACTTATTTATAGAAGCATATCAGTGACACTAACTCGGCGACTCAGTTGAGTATAAAAACCAATAGATTTATAATTGGTTAATAACTGCTAATGTTCTTTTTCATATACAATAATCTTGTTGACATAAAATTATTGGTTAAACATTTTTATGCCGACGCGTCACACAAATATGTGTAATCGATATAAGTTCTTTAAAAAACGTTGGTTGATCTACATAAGAAAACTTTTAGAATCATATGTCAGTGCCCTTTTAATGACCGTGTAGGCATGTTGTTAATATACTTGAGAGAGATTCGTTCAGTTCGGCATATGTTAAGAATTTACCAAACAATATTGTTAGCGTGTTTCATGAGGTTCAAAACTCAAACTCTCTGACACTTTGAGAAAATACACAATGATTGTCTTTTGTTTAGCATATCACGAATAAATTTGTGTCGTACTAGGTTTAATTCAGCTAAGCACCAGGTGTGGTACATTTCCACATTCAACCCAGTGGCAATAATACAGGGAGAGCGTGTTCAAACACATTCACAAATCAAGTTGTCATGCTTTCCAGCTAAAATCCAAAATATTTAGGAAGGCGCAAGTATCGTTTCAGTGAAGAAAAATCTGGATTAATTCAAAGTAGCGGCGCGGGTAAGGTTATATGGGAGAAAAAAATAGGGGTTGATTTGCGACCGGTCGGGCCGGCGGAACGGCTGGCGTTAGGGTGTATCGGAGTGCAGGTACTTGAATAGTTTCTGTAGAGGTATTGTTTAAATTAGGTTGGTTCGTATTGTATTGAATTAGAAGGGATTGGTTGGTTAGTTTAGTTAGCGCCTTTTTCCATTACTCATCACATCTCCTGATCGTGTTCCTAATGCTGGTAATGTACGTTGGATTACGTCTCCATAGGATCCTTAACAGTGAAAGTGTG
>SDVV010031564.1:0-11531 GCA_016164225.1 Gammarus roeselii
ATACCTGATACATTATCCTTGATTAGCTATGGTAGGATGTTCAAATTGATATCCTATTCACCCGGAGTGGCAATCTTTGTCTGGATAGCACCCCCACTGTGAATCGTGCCTATGTATAAATAGGTAATGTAAATAATCAATGTTTGCAAATAGGTTCAAATATTATACAACCAATATACAGCCTTGTACATTTATGTAAGAGGAAAATTATGCATTCATAACTCATAATACTAACCATTATTCCTAATGGTATTCTCTTAGAATGGTGGAGCTCAAGCCTCTCATTTTATTCTTGGTAGCTACACCCATAAGGGTATACTATTTCTATTTAAGTGTTCATTTACTAGATGCACCCAATCTGTCTGCCTGTATGAGACAGGCAGAATGATGTGTAACTGTCTCCCATGTCGCATATTTGGTTTCGCTAATCATTTTTTTGCCGCCTTCATTTTATGCTGCGGATTGGCGCAGAACAACAGTGAATCAACTACCTTATGTTTGTACACCAACCCCTTGCTGGCACGCCTCTGAGACCAAACTCGTATACTTTGCTTCCATCACTGTAAATCAAGCCTCACCAGTGACAAGATTACCCGCTGTGAAGCAACAGCGTCCTTGATTTTCTTACCGGCTTTCCTATTTCCATTCTTTTCCCCTTCTATATTACCTCGGATGTCTTCTTTCAGGTAAGTTGGGAATTTATAATTACACAATACCAAAGAGTGATTTCATGTCATGTCCTTGCCCTGGTATGGTATAGGTGTTTGCCCATAATACCCAACCCTAATTCCCATTATTTAATCATTTTGATTTAAATTATTTCATTTTTTGGAGTCAGAAATTCATGCACAGAGCCCCGACAAAGGCTACGCTCAATGGTGCTTTTTTCGAAATAACAAAAATCCTATTTTAATTGGAAACATATCGAAGGTGCCATTAAATTGCAAGCGCCGTCTACACTTGAATTATTACCGCTCACAGAAGCTAACTTTAACTTAACCTTTTCAACAAAACAGGTTTAACCAACTGGTAACTCAATAACCTCAAAACTGGTGACCTGCACTTAAACCAAACCAAGGTTGACAGACATGCTGCTTTGGGAGCAGGTAGTGAAGCTGCATGACGAAATATCATATCAACTTGAGGTAATTAAAAAGAAGTCATGGATTTAAATTTTGGCATTGACACCGATTACTGCAGAGTGAGGTGCTAATTTTACATATTAACTCTGCCACTTACCAAATTCGTATTACAAATGTTAACATAATTTTCGTATATGAAACAAACTTGCATACAGTCAAAACGTTTCACATCACAATTCTGTGATTTTGATAAAAATCTTGTGCCAACTTGGTGTCAGCTGCTTCAGTGCCACTGCACAGTGACCTGCTGGTGTATTCACAACACACTCTAAAGCACATAGGGTACCATTTCACTTTCCAATCTTTGTGATAACCTTGGTGTTGAAAGCTCGTGCTCACCTACACTTGGTGTCACCTCCACCTCAGTGTTGATGCTCGGTGAACTTTGAGGCATTGTGAACTCACAGCACACATAGGAATTTGATTTTAATTTCAATCTCTCTACAAATACATTTTGCATTCCACACCTAGGTATACATTCCACATTGAAAAGATGCATTACAATCAGAAAATAATTCATACATGTCGGTTAATAGAATTACAGCGTAAAAACAGATTCTTGTCGGCCGAGCCCACACATCCAACATGGGGAGAATGAGAACCCTGACAGCAACCTCATTGTAGGAAACCCTTCAACTCCCAACAGCATCACTGCAAGCAGGGATTTTAATGTCAAACCTTACATGCCTGAAGCCTCAGCTTTCTGGTTCTACTTACTAGAAGCCGACTTCACAGCCCATGCTATCATCGATGACCAAACCAAAGTCCGGTTCACGCTCAAAGCCCTACCACCACAACTACGACTCTCACTTCAGGATATAGTCGTGAAGGAAGAAGGCAATCGCAACATAAAAGTAAAGACAAAATTACCTCTCTAAACACACTACCGGAATCAACTCGCATAATACAAATTCTGGACAAAGAACGTCGAGGTACCCGTACAATGACACAGTTCCTGTCTCACCTTCGATATCTTCTTGGAAATGACGCGGAATCCATTGCACACCAGAATAGCCCGTTCTTGAAAGAAATGCTCATGAGGGAAATACCGACCAACATCAAATATGCACTATTGGTCAACAACAAGACAACCCTTACTGACATTGTGGAGGCCACAGATAAAATACTCACTCAATACCCTGAGTCAAACATCCCAGTAAACAACATCAGTAGTGTTCAGTCAACTTCCACACCACAGCCACAACACCACTCTAACTATCAATACTCTGACTTCACAAATGTCAAAAATTGATTTCAAAAATAGAGCACTTACACAGGAAAAAGATCACCTTCTTAAAAGTGTTGACCACCTGGAAAGAACAATCCACAATCTAGAAGACAGAATCAATAAAGAGCAACAATCATTCTTGACCAGACTGCAGAGGCTGGAACAATGACCACTATACAACAGCCATAGAAACAGAGGAAGAAGTCCTTCCCACCGACGTGAACCTTCTGCAGAAGACAAAACTCGTTGTCATTTCCACAGGCGCTTTGACACAAATGCTCACTGATGCGCAATCCCATGTGACATGAGCAATCTTCTCAACAACCAGGAGGGAAACTAATATCTCGTGATGACAACACAAGCACCGTCACGGCAATTACCCTCAAGAAGACTCGTCTCCTAACCATAACGGTAGTAAAAGCAGGTTCATCATCGTAATAGACACAGGTGCTGCTGTCTCTGTCATTCTATTACAAGCAACCGACTTCAGAAATTAGGAAGTTAGCATCCTTCACTTAGCCAATGGTTCCCGCATACCTATCTAAGGTGAGCGGCTGATGACCCTCAATATTTGCCTGCAAGAGGATATAACTTGGCCATTCATTATAGCCCAGGTTGATCAACAAATTCTTGGTTCTGGTTTGCTCGTCCATCACAAGCTTGTGGTAGACCCACATAAGAGGTGGCTCTTGGATACTTCCACGAGCCTGACTGCCTCCGCAGGTCTGGCTTTAGCCGGTGCAACACTCAACACCCTAAGAGACGATCCTGACGACTGTATAAAATCATTAGTGAAACACAAAACCATCACAATGCCTAACACTGCACTGACAAAACCTAAGCATAATGTAGGACACATCATCACAACAAGTCAACCAGTCTTCGTGTGCCCTAGGCGACTTAATCCTAAAGTCACAGACTCGGTAAAAGAAGCTATAAAAGGAATGCTTCAGAATGGGTTCATTCCACCCAGTAAAAGTCCTTGGTCATCACCAATACACGTGGTACCCAAGAAGGCTGGTGGGAGACTGTGTGGCGACTTCAAAAGTGCTAATTCCCAGACTTTTCGCGATAGCTACCCTCTGAAACACCTGCAAGACTTCTCAAACCAACTGGCAGGAAAAAAACATCTTCTCCAAGGTCGACTTAGCCAGTGCCTACTTCCAAATCACCATGGATACGGAAAGCACCCCCAAAACGGCTATCACCACGCTTTTGGATCCTTTGAATTCACACGCATGCCCTATGGCCTCGCGGTGCAGCTCAAACCTTTCAACGATTCCTTGACTCAGTCCTCCGTGACATATCCGTCGCAGGATGCCCAATCACAATTTTCAACTATGTTGATGACATCCTGATTGCCAGCTCAAATGAGACTGCGCATATCCAAGACCTCGAACAACTTTTCAACAGACTAGCAGCTCACGAGCTAGTCATTCACCCGCTCAAGAGTGAGTTTGGACGCCCCGACGTGGACTTCCTGGGTAACAGAATAGCCTCACAGAGAATCCTGCCGTTGCCCGAGAAGGTCAAGGCTATCAACGCTTTTGAGAAGCCCGTTTTCATCATGACGCTTCGTACATTCTGTGGAATGATAGTTTTACAGCAGGTTCTTGCATGACATTGTCTCAGTCATGGCACCACTCAACACACTTCTTTCGGGGAAACCCAGGGAGAATGACAGAATTGCTTGGAACCCAGAAGCAACCCAGGCATTTGAAGATGCAAAAGCAGCTCTAGCTCAAGCAACAATGCTCCATCACCCATTGCCTGACGCAACAACTGCAATTGCAGTGGACGCTTCAAACACCACAGTGGGAGCAGTGCTACAGCAGCTCCAAGACAATGAATGGAGACCGCTTGCTTTCTTCAGCAAGAAACTACAGCCAAGGGAAATGAAATACTCCACCTTTGGTCGAGAATTGCTTGCAGCTTACCTATCAGTGAAGCACTTCCTCTACTTTATTGTAGGCATAGACTTTGCCATCATCACCGATCATAAACCATTGGTTGGTGAACTTCACAAACGACAGGAACGAGACATCCCTCGGGAGAGCCGTCAACTCTTCTACATCAGTCAGTTCACAACTGATATCCAGCCCATTGCTGTAGAAAAAAAAGTCGCAGATGCCTTGTCACGATGTCATGATCAAGAGGAACCAGTCACGCAACTGCCTATTGAACAAAACGACGAGGATTGTGATTACCCTCTCACAGCAATTTTCACGGACACTGATGAAGAACGACTTCGCACGGAATAACTTCAAGACCAAGAGTTGAAAGCACTACTCGAAGATGAGGATTCATCCTTCCGTCTACACCAAGTTGATGGAATTTACATGCACATACATGTCAATGATTCTCGACCTTACATTCCACAGCTAATGTGCAAGGAATTCTTCCACAAGGTGCACAACATCACCATCCTGGGAAGCATGCCACAGTTCTGCAACTTGCCAAGCGTTGTGTGGCCAGACATGAAGAAAGACATCCGACAATGGTGAGAGCAGTGCACAAACTGTCAAAAAGGCAAAAAAAATCGTCACAACTTCGTTCCATCACAAACCCTTTCACCAGAAGGAGGAAAGTTTGCGCAGGTATATCTCGATCTCGTGGGACCCTTACCTCACAATGAGGGGTTCGAATAGCTACTCATCATGATAGACAGACATACCCGCTGGCCTGAAATCTGTCCCATCTAAGATGCGCAAGCAGAAACAGTCAGCAAAGTTTTTCTTGCCACCTGGATCTCACGCTGTGGTTGCCCCATAAGCATCACCACAGACCGCGGTCCTCAGTTTAAATTAGCACTGTGGATCAGTCTCATGGAAACCATTGGTTCGGTGCATATCAGGACCACCGCTTACCGCCCTCAGGCCAGTGGCCTGATCGAACAACTCCACCGCCGAGTCAATGATGCATTGAAAATGCAGGCTGATCCTCACCACTTTGTGGAAAAACTTCCACTCATCCACATCGGCTACACATCAGCAGAACTCATGTTCGGAGTAAACTTGCGTCTTCCAGGCGACTTGTTGGTAAAAAACCGCAATCTTGCACTGACCGACATCACCGAGTACAACCGGAGACTCCATGACTTCATGAACGAAGCTGACCCAGCACAGTCCCGACCAATTCAACCAGCAGAGGGGTTTCTCAACCACAAAATCAAAACAGCGACGCACGCCTCTGTCCGCATCGACAAAGTACGGCGCCCGCTTGAAGCACCCTACGAGGGACCATTTGAGGGAGTTCAACTTACACCGACGCACTACGCCATCAATCGACGAGGCAAAACCGACAATGTCCACGTCTCTCGTTTGAAAGCGGCCCATGTCATAGACGACATTTTCCCCGAAAGACACTTACCTCTCACGATCCAAATCGGAAACTTTCCGTCAACCACACCAGGCCCAGAGGTAGATCATCCACCAGGCGCAGCACGTCCGGGGGATCGGTACACCAAACGAACCCAGACTACCAGACTCCCAGAAAATTTGCCACCGCAAACACGCACAGGACGGCGAGTCCAAATAAATCCACGGCCTCAAGTCAGGTTGTTCACTCAAGTCCCCAGGTCTCGCAGAACAGTAAGAGCACCAGACCGCCTCAACATGAAGCTAACGCTACGCTCTTGGACACCAGCCAAGAAGGGGAGAACACAATACTGCATTACCGGCTGCAGTCTGAAAGGGGAGTGATGTAGAGGTCCCCAAATGACCCTACACTATCCTAATATGACTAAACACATTATACGTGCATCACCAGCACCTATTGCTACTAAGCAATCGCCTCTTTTGATCTCATTGTTTGCATCTTTCTGAATTTAGCTACAACATTTCTGTTCAGCTAGTACAAATATGATGATCTTACACATAATGGCAGTGCAACAATATTCATTCAGGTAAAACACAAATGAATACGCAGACACTAAGGCACTAAAACGCCATTAAACATGTATCATCAACTGAACATGATTAGGTTATTTTTTTTCAAACCCATGTTGGCATGACCAAACATCCGTCTGTTTACATTTCTATAGGCTCAATTCCTCAAACATCCGAGGCAATTACACAATACCAAAGATTTCATGTCATGTTTCAGTCTCCTTGTCTGGTATAGGTGCGCGCAAATAATACTGAACCCTATTTCATATTATTTAATAAAAAAAATCCAATACTTTGGCGCATCTAAAGTCCTTAACTGTTTTGCAGCTCGGTTTTGAGGGTTGCGAAAGGATTTTCCTTGGGAGGATTTAAGATGATATTTCTTATTTCCGCCGCTATATCCGGTCCTAACTCACCTATCACTGTCCTAAATTGGATCTACGAGTCGCTTAGCGCTTGAAGGTCAAATAACGTTTCGACCTGCGCAAACCATAACGGTACATCGCTTGTATTGAACGGTGGAAGCTGAACCGAAATCGGCGTTTTCGGTGTCGTCGCCGGGGGTGCTGGCGGTGGTGGTACGTTTCCGTCGGTTTCCGCCATGTTGACTTGCTTGCACGTGCCTGGATCTTAAATTGCATAACAGAATTTGGTATAAACTGAATTGAATTGAACTGAGAACGAACGGTATTGAGTATCTCAAAATTCGCAGTTCTGCAATTATGGACGTTGTTCAATCTGAATCGCCGTGACTCTGAATTAAAATTTGAACGCTCCAATTCATATTTATTTTTAGAGGCTGAACAGTCACAATATGTACAATATGAACGCTTATGCAAAGATTAACGTCGTAAATTTGAAAACGTTACAATGATTAATTCTGACGTAACGCATTTATCTTTAGTTAAGTTATGCACAATTACAATTGATGCACCGCTCGGCACTGTACTTGACTGGACAGTCAATTTCAACACCCGGGGCTCGATCGCCGCTGCTCGTGCTTGACTGATCTGAACAGTTACGAATTATGTGCCGCGAGTCGTTTCCTCAAACGCAGTGATGTTGGCAAATGTTCTGTCTCTGTTCCGCTGGACAGTTAGGTTTGACACACGGCGTCTCGGTCTGTGTTGTCCCTGAGCAGGGCGCTGCGTGCCGTGCCTGTTCTCCCGCTCGTGCTTGCTGCCGTGAGCGGTGGTCTGCGGGCAGGGAGGGTTTTTATCTGCTTTCGGCTGTTTTACTCGCTGCTTGGGCAATGCCTGCCGCGTGTGTGACCGTACCGCACGCTACTCTATGCGCTGACTGCCTGCACTGTGTTTCAAAGCAGTTCAACGCTTGAACTGCTCTGAACTTGACAGAATTTGAGCAATGTGGCCCGCACTAACCTTATTTAAAATCGTGCAGTGGCATTCTGTTGCGTTATTGTGATATTTTGCGCTGTGCAGCTGCCGCGGCATTCGTCCATGTAATAATATAAAAATTAAACCGAGACATGTAATTAAAAGACTCATAAGATGGAGATGATGAAGGAAAAAATAAATTATAAAAAATAGTCTAGGTTCCTTATTGAAAATGAACACACAAATTTACCTGGCTATCAGCCCAATGCAGTTTATTGAAGCTGTGCATGTTCTCCGTGAAATAAAATGCGATGACAAATGACATGCAATTCGTGGATTTGCTGTTTTCTAGCACATTCGGAATGGAAATGTCTGAGTGTTTTCTGCATACATTCTATTTAACATGTTGACACTCACGACCACTGAGATACATGTGAATTATATCAACTAGAATATTTCCTTGACTAAGGGAAGTAATTCGATATTCGAGTGGGTTGTTGAGAACTGTGTGGGTTTTTGACCGACGTTACCTGTGTGCTTTGTTGCCACGCTGCCACTAGTGCTGCATTGCCGCTCTGTGCGCTGCCGTCTCAGTTCAATGCTTTGAATTTTAGCAGCGTGGTCCGCACTAATCTTATTCAGAAGTCGTGCAGTGGCCTTTTGCTGCGTTATTGTTGATTGCGCTGCGCAGCTGTCGCAGCGTGTGTGCATGTGATAATTTTAAAGTAAAACACACATGAATGTTATGAGGCATCACTGAAATTACCATGACTACTGGGCAGGCGTGGAGTACAATGATGACGTTTGGGTTGCATGAGCACGTGTGCTTGTGTTGGCCTTATTTTCAATGACCGTTATCATTGGTTATTTGTCGTTAAGTTCATTTTGCATTATTATTAATCTTTCCGTTCTGCTAGGATCTCACCTTCTGCTGCATAACGTAGATTTCTCCTTCAGGGGCCGTTGGCGGTGCCAGCATCATCTGGCGTCCTCGGATGCCTTGATTGTGCTCTCCGTACCTTATCATGAATAAAGTTTTATTACAATAAAACATTTTGATTGGTACGGCAGGCAATCCTGCTCTAACGCTTGTTGCTGAGAACCATCATACAAGTTTTTGAGAGGAACTATGTATTTTAGGGAGTTGAGAGGGACCTAGACCACCGCCAACGGCCCCTGAAGGAGAAATCTACGTTCTGCAGCAGAAGGTGAGATCCTAGCAGAACGGAAAGATTTCATCCCAGGGGCCGTTGGCGGTGCCAGCATAGAGTAGCAAGTAGTAAAATACATATAAGAGTCATGTTGCAATTTTTTGTAGGTGATATATCATTAAAAATATGTCCATTAATTGAGCAGGCTCAGAATAAACACCATCCTTACCTCCCGAGTTAAGATTGTCTGAGCAGCATTGGAAGAACTGGTCGGTTTATTATAGAATCTGTTGAAAGTGCCGGCATTAGACCAATCCCCAGCCTGGACAATCTGATCAATAGTCATGCCCTTTGCAAAAGCGTCGGAAAGGCCTGCTCCACGGTACGAATGTGCAAAGTATTGTTGTATGCCTGCTAGTCTGAGGACGTGTTTTAACCAACGGGCAATAGTTTGCTTGGTAACTGGACGTTTAGTGGCCCAGGACAAAAACAGCTGAGTTGGCTTAGCTCTCCCTTTTGAGACCTCAGCCGCTCGATAAGAGAGGGTCCGGTTCATATAATTAATGATGTAGTCACAGACATCGAGCGGGGAGGAGTCTGTTGCCACGCACTTTACAATTTTTAGTTTAATGACGCGTCTAGTAGTTTTCAGACGGGAGTTGATGATAAAAATCACAGAATCGTTAGTTATATCGGTCTGTTCGATGTTGATAGCGTGGAGGGTTTGTCCCCTGTCAGACGAGCTGGGAGCAAGTAGTGAGACAGTTTTCAGGGTTAGTTGTTTCATGGTGAGAGAAGCGGGGGGGTGCCAAGGAGTAAGGTAACTCAACAGTTTTTCCACTGGCCAAAAAGTGATATATTTTGATTGGATCGGCCGAGTTTTGTAGAACGATTTGAAGAGCTGTGAAACAGTGGGGTCTTCACCAAAGGCCATAGATTTTGAGGTGAAAAAACTGAGAGCACTGCGAATGGTATTGAAGGTGTTTGAATGGTATCCATAATCATACATAGCTGTTAGGAAGTCACAGATTATGGGTACAGAGATAGAAGTGAAACTCCTGCGTGACGCCACCCAATGGGAGAATTTTGTCCAGTAACGCTCGTAGAGCTTATGAGTGCTTGGCTCGATCCTGCGGAGGAGCGCGCGAGTCGTGTCTCTTGATATTCCTTCCTCCTTGCATGCAAGGAAGAAATGCTCCACCCCACTAGCTGAAAATCGTGTCGGGTGGGAAGGGTTCCTTCTAGGCTTGAAGCTGGGATGAGGACAGGGTCAGAAGTGAGCAGAGTAAACAACCTAGGGATGTCAGGTAGACCGGGCCAGAAGGGATTGATTAGTATGCCCACCTACACTTGGTCTGCCATGAACTTCTGTATGGTTTGAGATATTAGACATATAGGTGGGAACATGTATGCAGGTTCATGCCACCTAAAGGAAAAGCCATTGATTTTCCAGGCAAAGGGGTCGAGGAATCTTGATACATATTTGTCCAGTTTGCGAGTGATACGAGATGCAAACAAATCAATTTCAGGTTCAATTTGTAGGAAACTCAAAAGATCATCTAAGACCATGTGATTTAAGCAGTAATCGTGATTGTCATGTGCAGCACGAGAAAATCTGTCAGCCAGCGTGTTTTCAATGCCAGGTACATGGGAAGCAGTCAAAGCTCTAAGGCAAGGAGGCACATCTGTGAGGAATGTGTTCCTTCCATCTTATTAATGTAGTACATAGTAGCCATGTTATCAGTAAAGATGTGGACAGAGGTATGCGAGTATTTATGAATTAAGCAATTAATGGTCAAGAACACACAGTACAGTTCAAGGAAGTTAAAATGGTATTTGGATTCAGAATGGGACCAAGATCCCGAGGCAGAGGAACCATCTGAACAGGACATGCCCCAGCCTGTAAGAGAGGCGTCGGTGTGGATGGACATTGCCGGGGAAGATTTCATCAGAGGGACGGGTGGGAGGGTGTAAGCACAGAACCTTGACCACCAGGTCACATCAGACTTAGCTCCAGAGGATAGCTGAATAGGGTCATCCCAGCTGTGATAAGTCAGACATGAATTGTAAAAGAGCTGCAACCTGCGGTAATGCAAGGGGGCAAATGGGAAACCGTTTTTATGGCTAACCAGGGATCCTAAGAGGGATGCTAGAATACGCAAGGGACAACGGTCTTTAGCCAGGATTCGAAGAGCATATGTACGAGTTTTTTTACATTTGTCTTCGGGAAGGCTCACGGTCATGTCATGAGTATTCCATAAATAACCAAGATGAAGAAGCAATTTGGTAGGTGCAAGATGTGATTTTTCAAAGTTAGGAACAAAACCCAGAGATGAGAGTAGCTTTAGGGTAGCATTAGTTTGTACTAGTAGTAATTGGACAGACTTGCAACAAAGAAATAAATCATCCATATAAGGGGAGATTTTGATCCCAAGTGATCGGAGGTGGATGATGGCTGGGCGAAGCATTTTGCAAAATATTCTAGGGGAACTGGACAGGCCAAAGGGCAACACATTAAAGCAATAGCGAGAATTATTGAATTGAAAGATTACAAAGTTTTTACTGGTTTTGTGAAGTGGAATGCTGAAGAAAGCATCAGACAGATCAATGGACACCATATAGTCATCCTTGGTTACCAAATTTTTGATTGAATCGATGCCCTCCATTCTAAATGATGCCTTGTGAACATGATCATTCATGGATGAAAGGACAATGATCATTCTGTCAGTGCCATTAGACTTGTGAACCGTAAAAACGCGAGATACATACTGATCAGGGCTTGGAAT
>SDVV010031565.1:0-11531 GCA_016164225.1 Gammarus roeselii
TGAACAGCGATACAATCGAAACATTTAAATCACGGCTCGATAAATTCTACCAAAATCGCCGCTAAATAGCTCCCATCTATAGCACTTTCACCAGTATATTCGTGGAAAATGGTGTTCGGCATTGACCCCATACGGTTAAATTAGTGCCAGGACCTGGCACTGGCACGGTAAATAAGGTGCCCGGCATTGGTACCTGCTTGTTGTATTTCGGTTTTCGAGGAATGAAACTGTACAATCTCAGATCAACACCGTGGGTGTTGATCTGGTCGGTGGCTTATCTTCAGGTGCTTATTTGAGTTGTTTCGATAATCATTGTTAAATGTTATTTCCATCAACAAACTTTCTCTTTCTCGATCTTTTAAAACAGAAAATACACCCACAAAAGACGCTATCTTAGTCGTTCTACTCCAGAACTTACCTCCTTCTATTAAAAGGCAACCCAGTTTGGGCCAAAAGGCCTGTTGTTGTCTTCATACACTTGTAAACACTTGTAAACTCTAACTCGACCTTGATATAGCCATATCCTGCCCCAAATTTGATAAACTGTACGCTGACGATAACCCAATTCAATGAAAACTATAACACGCCTCAAAGCTGACTATAAAAAGTCATTTATCACACCACAATCCGACTCTGGCGTAACAACACACTGCCCTAAACTAACCAAACATACCCTAATGTGCTGCGATTTATTTGCTATGTACTTCTTTCTGCAGAGCACAGGGGGCATGGAACCGCTGATTAGCTGACCAGCTTTCTACAGAGCACATGGGGCATGGAGCCGCTGATTATCTGACCAGCTTTCTGTAGGACACAGGGGGCATGGAGCCGCTGATTATCTGACCAGCTTTCTGCAGGACACAGGGGGCATGGAGCCGCTGATTGTAATAAATAATAAGCATTTAGAGGGATGATATACTTATCAGTAAGAGTATCCTGTCAAATTATCAAATACAACCCAATATTTACATGTTGATGGATTTCACCTCTCTTCACTATAGTGCCGGATAATCCATCACAACATATCATGAAATAATAGATGTAATCGTCGTAGCCAAGAATATCTTTGAAAATTAGGGTTCAAAATGTAACTCCACTCTTTTCATCTTTTCTATTTTATCTTCATTACAAAAAACACATTTAGGAACTAACCAAATTATCTCTCTTTTAGGGGTTTTCTTGGTTGGGAGCCGCCCCCTTCAACGTCCAGATAACGCAAGTCACTGTAGGGAGCAGATGAAACCATTTACACGTGCCTACGTTGCAATGGGGAGCTGATGAAACTATCTACGCGTGCCTACGTTGCAATGGGGAGCAGATGACGCTATCTCACGTGCCGACATTGCAATGGGGAGCAGACGAAACTATCTACGCGTGCCTACGTTGCAATGGGGAGCAGATAAAACTATCTACGCGTACATACGTAGCAATGGGGGGCAAATGAATATATCCAAGCGTGCCTACGTTGCAATGGGGAGCAGATGACGCTATCAACGCGTGCCGACATTGCAATGGGGAGCAGATGAAACTATCTACGCGTGCCTACGTTGCAATGGGGAGCAGATGACACTATCTACGCGTGCCTAAGTTGCAATGGGGAGCAGATGACACTATCTACGCATGCCTTCGCTGCAATGGAGAGCAGATGACACTATCTACGCTTGTCTACGTATCAATGGAGAGCAGATGGCACTATCTACGCGTGCATACGTCGCAATGAGGAGCAGATGACACTATCTACGCGTGCCTACGTTGCAATGGGGAGCAGATGACACTATTTACGCGTGCCTACGTTGCAATGGGGAGCAGATGACACTATCTACGCGTGCACAGGTTGCAATGGGGAGCAGATGACACTATCTATGCGTGCCTACGTTGCATTGGGGAGCAGATGAAACTATGTTTAGACCATACAATTTACTGGACTCTGGACAAGACATTCTCAACAACCATTCAAAACGTCGCCTTGGAAGAGGATAAAAGCAACATAACTTTTAGTTCGCCTTTCCGCCTATGCGGAGGCTTTTTGAAGGAAATCTATGACTTTTAATTGTCGAGGCATTACCAATGCAGCTCCAGTGCCTTACAGAACACAAAAAAAGCTGCTCGTATTCTGCGTATAAGTATGAAAAATGTGTTTCGTTTCTATTAACAGTTCAGCGTGCGGTTAGCCTTCTTCAACTTACACTTAGTGTATTACACTGTATTACCTTTTGTCTAATGAGGAGCGTTTGTCAATTAGTCAACCTGTTAATAGACTCAAAATATTTTTCAGTGTGCATCAGAATAATAAGCTTGCATCGGTTCAGAAAAAATATGTCATAAAAACATATGACAAAGTAATTGAAGTGAACAACTTTAACCGATTAAGTACTTCAAAGTAGTCTTATATGATTTGTTATCAAGAGCTGCAACGCGGTAAATAACGCCAACATGAACATTAAATTGTGAGTATTCACGATACTTTCCACTAGTCTTGATTGTACCAAAGGTGTATGCAATTTTAAAAGTGATAATATTGGCCGCAACTTTAAGGAATTTAAAGTCCCGTAATTAATCACCAGTCAATCAGTTTAATTGCCCCGGAACTCAACATCAATACAGCGCGTGTTAATGAACTGTTGTGTTATTGGTTATTTTTCATCACGAGCGTGCATGACTTAGTTACGAGGTCGCCGCTTCCAGGGTCCCAGAGTAAACAATATTGAAGGTGCCACCAGCTACAAATATAATCGCCTTATAATTTTGTCAGCACAAAAACCTGATCCCTCCAGTCGTGCGGCTGTATACACACAAACATGCGTAAGTGCAGCCATCCGCAATACAATGAAAAAATCAAATGGGATAAATAACATTTCTGGAAAACATGATGCATGAGATGCAGAGAATCAGGAGGCAGAATAAGAATAAAATATTCCTACTGCGCATCAAATTCTGCCTACGCATTCTAACTGCACAGCACACTCTGCCAACGCATTCCAACTGCACAACATCCTCCGCTGATGCATTCCAACTGTACAATATTATCTGCCAACGCATTTTAACTGCGCAATATCTTCTGCCAACGCATTCCAACTGTACAACATCCTCTGCCAACGCATTCCAACTGCACAACATCCTCTGCCAACGCATTCTAACGGCACAACATTCTCTGCCAAGGCATTTCAAGTGCGCAATATCCTCTGCCAACGCATTCTAAATGTACAACATCCTCTGCCAACGCATTCCAACAGTACACCATACTCTGGCAATGCATTCTAACTGCACAACATCCTCTGTCAACGCATTTTAACTGCACAACATTCACTGCCAACGCATGCCAACTGCTCAACATCATCTGCCAACGCATTCCAATCAAACTGAATCCTCTGCCAATGCAGATCATGCTGTTATATTTATGGAGCAGGAAGCCATATTTGTTACCGCACTCTGTCACGCAGTACTGGCATGCAGTGTTCATCTATTTTCTGACAATGATTTTACCCTTAAATGTATTATGACTTGAATTACGTCATCTGTTCTTGCACCAGTCATCACATTTTGAACTGCTTCTCTTGCTGTCGGCATAATGCCTTTCCATTGCTGTTGCCAATGCTCATACATGACGGTTACGCATCCTTCCATTGTTGTTGCCAATGATCATACATGACGGTTATGCATTATTTTATTGTTGTTGCCAATACTCATACATGCCGGTCATGCATCCTTCCATTGTTGTTGCCAATGCTCATACATGACGATTACGCATTCGTTCATTGTCGTCGCCAATGCTCATACATGACGGTTACGCATCGTTTCATTGTTTTCAAAATGTGGAAGGTTTTCAATACCCGCGCCCGAAGCTCAGAGATGTCAGTATGCCGGCCGGACGATGTTTTGGCTGTCAAGCCATGGTCAATAATTTATCGCAAACAAGTATCCATTGCTAATTAAGTTTACCACTCTGTTGAACCTGCATCTGTTGGAGAAAAAAGATCGTATGCATGCAATAGTTGATTAAGACCAACTAGTTGCACTCTGACGAAAGTGTTTGGTGAGCAATGAAAGGTTAAAAGTAGCAGGGCTGCCGACAACTTCAGTGAGGGTACCCTGCCTGTGCCTGATTACGCAACAGTAATTTAGGACTAGCTTTAGGTTGTCATATGCTGTGAGCAGAAATACTTTCGAAGCAGTCAATCAAAATTTGAGTTTTGTGTACGAGTCCATGCGACCACTTTATAGGAAACAAGTTATTATTAGCTATTCATTGTGTCCTCTTTTTAGCTATTTCTTGTAACTATTTCAGTCATCGAACTCTTTTCCGACAACCCTGTCCGCCTGCTCTTTCACGACAACCATGTATACCTGCTCTTTCACGACAACCCTGTCCACCTGCTCTTTCACGACAACCCTGTCCACCTGCTCTTTCACGACAACCATGTATACCTGCTCTTTGACGACAACCCTGCCCGACTGCTCTTTCACGACAACCATGTATACCTGCTCTTTCACTACAACCCTGTCCACCTGCTCTTTCACGACAACCCTTGTCCACCCCCTCTTCCACGACAACCCTGTCCGCCTGCTCTTTACACGACAACCATGTATACCTGCTCTTTTCCGACAACCCTGTCCGCCTGCTCTTTCACGACAACCATGTATACCTGCTCTTTCACGACAACTCTGTCCACCTGCTCTTTCACGACAACCCTGTCCACCTGCTCTCCCACAACAACCCTGTCCATCTGCTCTTTTACGACAACCATGTATACCTGCTCTTTCACGACAACCCTGTCCGCCTGCTCTTTCACGACAACCATGTATACATGCTCTTTCATGCAACCCTGTCCACCTGCTCTTTCACGACAACCCTGTCCACCCCCTCTTCCATGACAACCCTGTCCGCCTGCTCTTTCACGACAACCATGTATACCTGCTCTTTCCCGACAACCCTGTCCGCCTGCTCTTTCACGACAACCATGTATACCTGTTATTTCACGACAACCCTGTCCACCTGCTCTTTCACGACAACCATGTATACCTGCTCTTTCCTGAGCACCCTGTCCGCCATTCTCTTTCACGACAACCATGTATACCTGCTCTTTCACGACAACCCTGTCCACCTGCTCGTTCACGACAACCCTGTCCACCTGCTCTTTCACGACAACCCTGTCCACCTGCTCTTTCACGACAACCATGTATACCTGCTCTTTCATGACAACCATGCATACCTGCTCTTTCACGACAACCATGTATACCTGCTCTTTAACGACAACCATGTATACCTGCTCTTTCACTACAAACATGCATGCCTGCTCTTTCACGACAACTGTGTACACCTGCTCTTCCACAACAACCATGCATACCTGCTCTTTCACGACAACCATGCATACCTGCTCTTGCACGACAACCATGTATACCTGCTCTTTCACGACAACCATGTATACCTGCTCTTTCACGACAACCATGCATACCTGCTCTTCCACGACAACCATGTATACCTGCTCTTTCACGACAACCATGTATACCTGCTCTTTCACGGCAACCATGCATACCTGCTCCTTCACGACAACCCTGTTCACATGCTCATTCACGACAACTATGTATACCTGCGATTTCACGACAACCGTGTATACCTGTTCTTTCACGACAACCATGCATACCTGCTCTTTCACGAAAACCATGTATACCTGCTCTTTCACGGTAACCATGTATACCTGCTCTTCCACGACAACCATGTATACCTGTTCTTACACGACAACTATGTCCGCCTTCTCTTTTACGACAACCCTGTCCACTTGCTCTTTCGCGAAAACCATGTATACTACCTGCTCATTCACGAAAACCATGTATACTACCTGCTCTTTCACAACAACCCTGTCCGCCTGCTCTTTCACGACAACCATGTATACCTGCTCTTTCACGACAACCCAGTCCGCCTGCTCTTTCACGACAATTATGTATACCTGCTCTTTCACAACAACCCTGTCCACCTGCTCTTTCACGTCAACCCTGTCCACCTGCTCTTCCATGACAACCCTGTCCGCCTGCTCTTTCACGACAACCATGTATACCTGCTCTTTCCCGACAACCCTGTCCGCCTGCTCTTTCACGACAACCATGTATGCCTGCTCTTTCACGACAACCCTGTCCATCTGCTCTTTCACGACAACCCTGTCCACCTGCTCTTTCACGACAACCCTGTCCACCTACTCTTTCACGACAACCCTGTCCACCTGCTCTTTCACGATAACCCTGTCCACCCGCTCTTTCACGACAACCATGTCCACTTGCCCTTTCACGACAACCTTGTCCACCTGCTCTTTTCGCATTCGTGGTGTCAAGTAAGATGAATAAACAAATCAAGTTTTTCTGCAAATTATGATAGGCGAGTGTGTCTTAACAAGAGGCGAAGAGCGGATGAGTTCCATCGTCAATGCACACGGTACAGTCTTCTAACGTTGGATCCTTCCAACCAACGCCAAAAATCCCAAGTGCCAATGAATCATACATGTTTTCAAATTATTTTTCAACAAAAACAGGTTTGACCAAATCCATCTTAAATATTCCAAATTTTTGTGAGGAATAATATATTTATCGGTTGAGGTGTCCGATCAAATTAATAAATATAACACCATCAGGCATCAGCTGAGCGATTTTCACATTTTTTCCCAATGGTGCCAAACAATCCTCTACAACATAAAAGAAACAAGTAGGAAGACGCGATCATCGTAGCCAGAAATATCCTATAAAATTGGGGTCCAAAATAAACTCCAGTCATTCCGTCTTTTCCCATTTAACATCATTGTAGAATAAGAAGTTCAAGAACTAACAGAATTATCTTAATACATTAGTTTTCCGTGCATGGGGTTACCCAACACCCATTATTGCCCAGATCACTTATGTACACACATGTACGTCACCATGGGAGCAAAAGAAAGTATCCCCACATGCCCATACGTAACAACAGGGAGCATATGAAACTATGGCTTGACGCTGGGCAAGACATTCACATCAAGCCATACGGATGAGGAAAAAAGCAACTGAACTTAACGTAGTTGGTCTTGCGTCCTCGCAAAGGCGTGAGGAGGAAACTCATGCCCTAACATGTTCGAGGCTCAACCACTGCATCTCCAGTGCATTAGCAAACACAACAGCAGCTGCTTGTACTCTTTGTAGAGGCGGAATTTCTTTTGAATTGTAATTATTCAAAAGCATGCAAAGTGTGTACCGCAAATCTCTATTGTAGTCCGTTGGCATCTGAGTTATGCAGTGTGGATGCCTAATTGGCTAATAAGAAGCGTGCAGCATTCAATCAATTTGAACATTTTTGTTGATGCTCACCAATGACTACTGCGAAGCGAACACGAATCTTTTAATATACTAAATAAATTAATAGCATGAATCAGAAAAGAACATCTCGCATAGGTTCGGACAAAATATACCGTAAAAACACGAGACAAAATAAATTAAAGTGTATTGCTTTTGAAGATTACCTTCTTCAAAGTTGGCTTATTTGACTTGTCATTAAGCGCTACAACGCGGTTAATAACACAACATGATGAACATTAGAGTGTAAGTATTCACGATACCTTCCACTAGTTCTGATTGTACCAAGGGCGTATGCAATTTTAAAAGTGATAATATTGGTCGGACTTAAAAGGTATTTAAAGTCCTGTAGTTTATCAACAGTCAATCAGTTGTATGGCCCCGGAACTCAAAACCAATATAGCGTGTGTTGATGAACTGTTGTGTTATGAGTCATTTCCCATCAAGAGCGTATGAACCTGTTTTGGGCTCAGCGCTCCCAGGGTCCTTGGTTAGGGTAACTAATCTTGAATGTACCACGGGCTCCAGAAATAGCAAATCTTCGCCTTTCGATTTTGACATCTTTGCAATGAGATTGGAGGTTTTAATTGTGTACATCCATGTGGCTGTTCCTTCCCGTTGCACGCCTTTATGTACATACAAAACAGAGGCAGAACAAGATTGAATATTACAACAGAACAACAGACTCTGCCAACACAGTTTGCAATTGATTGATACAGATCTGGCGGGCAAGCAGTGCTCATCTTCGACTAACGAGATCTCTCCTCTATGGTTTTGTTAACTGATGGCGTGTTATAGAATGTTTTTTTAACTGATGCCATGCGATGCCATGTTTTGTTAACTGATGCCTTGCAATACAATGTTTTGTTAACTAATGCCGTGCAATACAATGTTTTGTTAACTGATGCCATGCGATACCATGTTTTGTTAACTGATGCCGTGCGATACCATGTTTTGTTAACTGATGCCGTGCAATACAATGTTTTGTTAACTGGTGCCGTGCAATACAATGTTTTGTTAGCTGATGCCATGCAATACAATGTTTTGTTAACTGATGCCGTGCGATACCATGTTTTGCTAACTGATACCGTGCAATACAATGTTTTATTAACTGATGCCATGCGATACCATGTTTTGCTAACTGATACCGTGCAATACAATGTTTTGTTAACTGATGCCGTGCAATACAAAATTTTTGTTAACTGATGCCGTGTAATAGAATGTTTTGTTACCTGATGCCGTGCGATAGAATGCTTTGTTAACTGATGGCGTGTAATAGAATGTTTTGTTAACTGATGCTGTGCAATACAATGTTTTGTTAACTAATGCCGTGCAATACAAGGTTTTGTTAACTGATGCCGTGCAATACAATGTTTTGTTAACTGATGCCGTGCTATATAATGTTTTGTTAACTAGTGCCGTGCAATACAATGTTTTGTGAACGGATGCCATGCGATACCATGTTTTGTTAACTGATGCCATGTAATACAATTTTTTGTTAACTGATGCCGTGCAATACAATGTTTTGTGAACTGATGCCTTGCGAAACCATGTTTTGTTAACTGATGCCGTGCAATACAATGTTTTATTAACTGATGCCATGCAATACAATGTTTTATTGACTGATGCCGTGTAATACAATGTTTTGTTAACAGGCTCCGTGCAATACAATGTTTCGTTAACTGGTGCCGTGCAATACAATGTTTTGTTAACTGGTGCCGTGCAACACAATGTTTTGTTAACTGGTGCCGTGTAATACAATGTTTTGTTAACTGATGCCGTGCAATATAATGTTTTGTTAACTGGTGCCGTGCAATACAATGTTTTGTGAACTGATGCCTTGCGAAACCATGTTTTGTTAACTGATGCCGTGCAATACAATGTTTTATTAACTGATGCCATGCAATACAATGTTTTATTGACTGATGCCGTGTAATACAATGTTTTGTTAACAGGCTCCGTGCAATACAATGTTTCGTTAACTGGTGCCGTGCAATACAATGTTTTGTTAACTGGTGCCGTGCAATACAATGTTTTGTTAATTGATGCCGTGTAATACAATGTTTTAATAACTGGTGCCGTGCAATACAATGTTTTGTTAACTGGTGCCGTGCAATACAATGTTTTGTTAACTGGTGCCGTGTAATATAATGTTTTTTTAACTGGTGCCGTGCAATACAATGTTTTGTTAACTGGTGCCGTGCAATACAATGTTTTGTTAACTGATGCCGTGTAATACAATGTTTTGTTAACTGGTGCCGTGTAATACAATGTTTTGTTAACTGATGCCGTGTAATACAATGTTTTGTTAACTGGTGCCGTGCAATACAATGTTTTTTTAACTGGTGCCGTGTAACACTGGGCAATGCTCTTGCCACATTCATCACATTCAGGATTTGTTCAACTTGCAGTCGGATTTATGCATTTCCATGTCTGCCTGGCAGGAGCTGATGCTCGTGTATGACGGTTACGCATCCTTTTATTGGCTTCAAAATGTCGCAGGCTTTCTATTCCACGCTCCGAGGCTCACCAGTGTCTCTAAGCCGGCGGGACCAGATTCAGGTTGTGCAGCTATTTACATTAATGGGTTGCACAATATTATCCAATGTTATATAAGCTGGTTACTCAATCTTGATACTGACTATGAGCAGCCCAGTTACCCACTTTCTTTAACTTCATCACTAATCATTAATGAAAATGAATAAAATCATACTCACGCACAGATGGATAACCAATTTGGGTGAACATCTCCTAGGATGTTGGGTGCACACTGAATGATCACCAGTTGCAGGGCTGTAGACTACATGAGTATTGTATGTGCCTGACTACATTACAAGTAGTAGATAACGGTGCGAAACCTGCGGTGCGAAACCTGCGGTGCGAAACCTGCGTTGCGAAACCTGCGGTGCGAAACCTGCGGTGCGAAACCTGCGGTGCGAAAACTGAGGTGCAAGAACAGGGGTACGGAAACCGCCCTGGATAATTTGTGACTCTATGTTTGTTATTTTGTGAAGGATTTAGGATGTATGCAGGATTTCGGATGTATGCTTTTAGTGAAGGAATTAGATTTTGGCTATAATTAGCGAATGTATGCTTTTAGTGAAGGAATTAGATATAGGATGGCTAGATATTTGATTCTTTTATCGAATGTATTGGTCAGGATGTATGCTTTTTTTAGTGAAGGAATTAGGATATATCTTATTTGTGAAGGAATTAGATATAGGATGGGTAGATATTTGAACCTTTTTTATCGAATGTATTGCTCAGGATGTATGTTATTTGTTAGTGACTCAGACGCTGTACTTCTCTGACACTGTAGTTATATATTAGGACTGGATGTATGCTTTTATGAAGGTTTTAGTGAAGGAATTAGGATGTATGCTCTTAGTGAAGGAATTAGATGTAGGATGGCTAGATATTTGAATCCTTTATCGAATGTATTGGTTAGGCTGTTTGTTATTTGTTAGTGACTCAGGCACTGTACTTCTCGGACACTGTAGTTATATATTAAGGCAAATTGATCAAGTTAGTTTCTGATGTTACGTAGAGCGCAGGTTTTTTGTGACTCGCCTAATGCATTTGTTGGGACCTTATCTCAAGTGGTGTCTTCTATTTAGGTCACGGAGGTACTGTCGGTTCATAGAGTGTGACGGGGAAGAGGGAAGTCAGGTGCGTGAGATAGGAAGTCCATATATGCATTTTTTTGTGAAGGAATAAGGTATTGTGTAACCACATAGAGACAATTACTCAAGTGAGTTTCAATGTAGGCATGACAGTTAGAGATTTTTTTTCAGCTCTGGGTGTATGGTCACACAAAGATCTTATTCCACGAGAAATATAAGCCTCTTGGGGAATTTTCCGTTACCTTTCAGATTCCGTACGCTGTTTCTGCTTGGTTACGTACGCTTTGTAAAGATGTATTCTATTTGGTCTCATCAATGATATATATTTTTCGTACAGTATGATATATATTACTAGGATTGTTATTGAAGTAGGCAATAGACATTTTACTACTCAAACCTAATTTAACAGGAAAAAATCGAAGTACTTATGAAACAATATGTTGCACGATTGATTAAATCAATTCGCATTCTCGCATTTAACGCCGTTCAGAGAGACTTCCTCGCTGTATTTCTCGGACATTGTAGTTATATGTTTATTTTCTTCTATTCTGGTCAAGTGAGTTGCTCACGTTACATAGAGAGTGGCCGTGACGGGGTGGG
>SDVV010031566.1:0-11530 GCA_016164225.1 Gammarus roeselii
ATTCACTATCCTTCTTTAGTCATAATAGGATATTCAAATTGTTATCCTATTCACACGGGTCGCAATCTTTATGTCTGAATAGCCCCCTCACCGTGGCTTGTGCCTATGTATAAATAGATAATGTAAATAATCTAATTTTTCAAATAGGTTCAGATATCATACAACTACTCTACAGCCTTGTACATTCAAGTATGAGGAGAATTATGCATTCATAATTCTTAATAATGAACAGAACAGGCAAATTATGTTCTAAATGATTTTCTTAGAATTGTGGAGCTCAAGCCTCTCATTTTATTCCTGGTAGCTACACCCATAAGGGTATAATATTTCTATTTAAAAATTCATTTACTAGATGCATCCATTCTGATTGCTGTATGAGGCAGGCAGAGTGGTATGTAATGGTCTCCCATGTGGCATATTTGGTCTAGCTAATCATTTTTGTGCAGCCTTCATTTTTTGCTGCGGATTGGCGCAGAACAACAGTGCATCAACTACCTCTGTTTGTACGCGCCAACCCCCTGCTGGCACGCCTCTGAGATCAAACTCGTGGACCTTGCTTCCATCACTTTAAATCAAGCCTCACTAGTGACAAGGTTACCCGCTGTGAAGCAACAGCGTCCTTGATTTTCTTGCTGGTTTTCCTATCTCCCTTCTGGATGTCTTCTCTCAGTTAAGTTGGCAATTTATAATTACACAATACCAAAGATTGATTTCATGTGATGTCCTTACCCCTGTCCTGGTATGGTATAGGTGCTCGCCCATAATACTCAACCTCATTTCATATTATTTAATACTTTTTATTAAAATTATTTCTTTTTTTTTTGAGTCAGAAATTTATGCACAGAGCCCCGACAAAGGCTACGCTCAAGGGTGCTTATTTTCTAAATTATTAAATTCATATTATAATTTGAAACATATCGAAGGTGCCTTGAAGTTGCAAGCGCCGTGTACACTTGAATTATTACAGCTCACACAAGCTAACTTCAACTTTTCAACAAAACTGGTTTTGAAACTGATAACTCATCAACCTACCAAAATGTACTCTATCAAACGCTTTCTTTGCATCTAAGGAGCACATAAAGACAGAGGGAATCCTTACTTCTGTAGTTTTCTAATGTTTGTTTGAAAGCAAACACCGCTATTTCCGTACCATGGACCCATGAAACAAACCGACTATCAGCTGTGAACAAATACGCTTGCAATCTTGCCGGAATGATCTGCTCCAAAACTTTGGAAATTGAGGTTGCCATAGCAATGGGGCGGTAATTATTTATATCAAACGGGTTCTTCGTTTTTCCTTGTAGAAGCAGAATAACAATTACATGCATTACATCTCTGGGCAACTGTTTGACTCGTATGCAGCCACAGAGGAAGAGAGGTAACACCGTAATCAATCTGTGAGAGGCATGCATATACACTTCAGGAATATCATCATTACCAACAGCCTTGTTATTTTTTTATCCTCTTACAATGGCTCTGACCTCGGCAACACTGATCGTTTTGTCTACAACCGGAATATTGCTAATGGCTACTTAACCCACTCTCTACTTTCATCCGTGGCAACAGAGTTTGCAATATCGCGAAAGTGCTCCCCCCAGACTCTCGCAATGTTATTCATGCCCGTAACTCCTACAACAGTGAGTGGAAGTGATTCTTTCTTGGGGTTAAGTGTTCGAATTTCTCTCTAAAAATACTTGCATATACTTTCACGATTTTTTGAGAGAAGTGCCTGCGTTCGTAATTGTTGTTCATTTTCTCTTAGAAACGTATGTTCCCTACGAAAACGGGAAATATGTTTAAGGGCGTTTGTGTCCAATAATGTTAGCGCATTTACTCACTGAATAAATATTTGTTGCACTGCCGTTATATGCGAGATCATCTTATATATTTATTAGTTTGATGCAATGTGTTGTAGCATACAGAGAGATGCGAACACTGAGATCAAAGGGTGGTTGCTGAATAGCAATAGGTGCTTGTGATGCACATGTAATGTGTATAGTGATGTTAGGATTAATGTAGGGTCAATTGGGGACCTCTACATAACTTTTTGAAGATTACAAATGTAGAACAAAAAGATTCCTCGCATGCTTATTTCTTGAGTTACGTTTATAATGATTTTTTAAATAGTTGTCGTAGTGTGCAATTGGCTTATGTTATGTTGTGTATTTTGTATTGGTCGTTTGTGAGCCCAAACAACAAAACTAGAGTTATTCGACATGTTGGCTCGAATGACTGTTGGATTGCTTATACAGGACGTGTGGTTGATAATATAACAATATGCTAGGTTAAAATAAAATGTTGCAACCAGTTATTCAATCTCAATCACTTCGTCATACACTTTTTACGCTGTTGCATATTATTCCTTCCTGATTGAGTGTGTTCCTGGCAATGTAGCATGCCGGATTAATTAACTTAGTAATGCCGATTTACAATCTAATAACTATGATACAATTTTTACGTGTTCGTTTTCCTACTTTTTTTTTAATTATATGCTAATTTTATGTATGACGTCTCGACTAAAGACGTTCAATTTTTGTATAGTGTGAATGCTAGACAACAGTGCTCGTGTCGATCGTTTGAACGAGAAAAGTGTGTGAAGGAACGAAACGCATGCGAATTAGGCCCTAACAGTAATTGATTTCACCGGCGTTTACATTGGCTGTAGGTGGCATAATAATTCTTATGGACTATGGTGACAGCATGCTCGTGGTGTAGATTCTCGCAAGCAACATGCTAAAAATAAGCATCAAATTTAATTGCGAGAAAGCGTGACCGTGCTGCACGTATGGTCATGGAAAAAGAAAATCTGCTAGATTAGTATTTCAGATATAAATCTGAATCGTTCGCTGATTTTAAATAAAATTTGCTCAAAGAAGGTTTTGGTACATGATTGAATATTTATTCGCCACCAAACAATTGGTGTATTAATCTATTCAAACTAACTCGTCAATTTATTTATTACGTTTTTGTGATTATTGTTATCAGGAACCTTTACTCTGACGTCTGCGACAGAAACATTATGAGATGGGCAAACTTTGCAGCTAACATCTAGGGATAATTTCTTTATGTACTGATGGGAAATCAATTATTTAGATGATATTTCTTGTACTTTAATGTCAAGATTATAAACCCTAATTTTGAAATAGGAGCTTAACATAATGAAAAAAAATTAGCGTTCCGTCTTCAATTGAAAGGTATGCACCTGCTAGGACAATCTCCACATATATCATGAACTAGATTTATATTGTTTGGTCGGTATTGGTGAATATTCATTCAATACAGTGTAAATAACAATATTTTTCATATAAATGAGTGTTATTTCTTCACCTTGCAATTGTTCAAGTACTCAAGATGATTGGTTATTTACATATTTCCCGGTCAAAGCGTTTGCGTGCTGCCACAGCACTGATTAGGGTCGGTTTGCATATACCCGGAAACCCCATTCACAAGTCCTGCTCACAAAACTCTCCCTTACTGTGACGTCACGGTGAGAAGTGTTTGTGCACATGCTGGTGACGTACCGAACGAGGTTGGTTCTAAACACAATGTCAATCTCGTCTGTCAGTGAGGTGTAGCAACACTAAACGTACCAATCAATGTCAGGCATGTGTTTACTTTACAAATACCCCAAATCAAAAATGGAGAATATAAAAAACCTAACCTAGCCTAACATAACCTTTTATTGTATGGATATTAATTTATATAATCCTTTTATATTATTACTACCAACAATTCCCCGCAAGTTATATAATAACAAAGAAAAAGAACAAATGTCAGGCTGATACACGTGCGTGGCGTACCGCTTGGTACCATTATGTACCGCAGGCAACAAATGCAATAGAGGCAGCTGATGCACGAGAAGCAGCAGGTACATGAGACAATGATGCAACTGGTGCGATAGAGGTAGCTGGTGTTCATATGGCAGCTGGTGAACAAGAAACAGTTGGTACACCAAAGAAAGCATGGACTGAATAAATAACTTGTGCACAATAGTCAATTGGTACTCCTAATGCAATAACTGCACCATAGGTCGATGGTGCAACGGAGACGTCAATCAGCTGATGTAACCTGAAGTTTCTGGTCACCAACCACTTCAGGTTGCCAGTGTCAGATGGTGTCTTATTAACCAATATTTTCTTCGTCTCATTATGCAGGACTCTCACATTGGAATGCTACTTCAACAGTGTTTGTTTTCATCGTTCGAGAGGTTGTAATATTTTTCTAGGTAGGAACTTGAAGTGGGGATGTGTATAAACCCTTAAAATTATACAGCGCAGAGATTGGGCTGCCACATAGAACCAGCATATGGCAAACCGAACGTAAATTATAGCACCAGCGTATGGCAACCAGAGCCGCTCTGGTACGCCGGATCAGTGTCAGTCTTCGACTTTTTCCACTGTTGTTGCATAGCGCAGTGTGTTGGATGAAAGTGTCCTGTTATCTGCTCGCTGGATCCTCGTGCGGGAAGAGGATTCAAAATTGCAATAAAAGAGTTTGTCTGAGGGGATGGTGTTAGGAAGTAGACGAAACAATTCCACTAGGTCTGTATGAAAATAAGCAAAGGCCAGCGGCTGATTGGGCATATGATGAGTCGTGAGGTCTTGATTCTTTTCATGGCGAGGACGGGAAGGTTGGAGTTGCGGACCAAGACCGGCAGGTGGAACGAACGAGTTATGTGATCGATGCGGAGTATGTGGGATTCTTTAGAGCATCTACTGCGCATGCAAATTCCTACTATAGGAAGAGAATGGGCAAGTGCAGTGATGAGGAAGCTATGACCATGAATATATGCCATTGATTGTATGGCACTACTGCTGGGGATGGGTGAAGGGAACTGGGGAATTAAGAGGTTCCTGACTGAGGTGTGGGGGAACAAGGGAGAATAGACAGAGGGAGATCATGACTGAGGAGGTGGCTTAATGGCCCCTTGGGCAGAGGGGGGCACTCACTGATAGACTGCCTGGGAGTTGTCTGGATCTAATCTGTCCACTGTTGCTCACCACCCTTGTTCACAACCAATTGCGCAGGCATTCCTTGATAGCTTTGGTAGTTGATTTTCTACCTTTTTCTAAGGGGCCTTTGACCATGTTTTTTTTCATTTGTTTGTGCCTAGGTTACATCACACTTTAGAGTTTGTTCTGATAATACCATCTCCTGTCTTTTCCTTATTATTTGTATTTCTTCCACAATAACCCTGATTTTTATTTATATATTTTGAGTTATGTAGGTTTTATATTGCAGCTTTGCTCTTGCCAATAGGTATCTGGCTTCCCCCAAACACCCTCCCTCTCCCAAGAATAACATTAACATAAGTAGAGCTTGCAATTCAAGATGTTCAGGGTAACAGCCACACCATCAGAGCATGCATGCATGAGAGGCAGTATACCCCAGCATACCAGCAGTCCTAAAGAACACGAAACGCAAAAACTTCAGCAGAATGCTGGTTGGTTTGCTCTTAATGTATGTATGTATAGACATACAGCTGTTTTCCCCTAGTTAGGAGGGTAGCTAAGTTAGGCTGACACAAAAGGGGAGGCGCCCAATCTCCCCGCCACAAGACTGCTGTTTACATGCCAAGGTCGAACTTGCGACGTGCAGCACCCGAGACTGACACTGCAGTCAGACACGCTAACCACTCGGCCGCGGCAACCGCATGAGTGTCATGAACAGAAAAAAAAATTCAAATCCATTGGGCCTAGTAAAACTCAAACAACACCTTCTCAAACTCCTCTGTCAAAAACATGCAAAAGAATCAAAATCATTAGGTCCAGCACAAACACATACATCAACTCCCCCAACTCCCCAGCCATGGCCCTCTTGAAGCAACCAAGGGAATTGCATTGCACTACATCAGAGGGCAGTCTAATTAGTCCTAAGTTTGATCTCAGCATGAATGAAAGAATCTGGGTTTATAGTCTGTTTGACAGCAACAAACCAACAGCTTGAAATAAACATGTGCCAATATTTGGAGTTCTCTCAAACAAACCAGACAAACTTGAATTTACAGAACAATTAAAAATATTACAATGCTTCACCAGATCAGGCAGATCTGAACCTAGCAACCTCTTCCTGACAGAAAATAACTGCAAAGCTCTGAGCTACTCACCATAGTCCACACTCCCCTCCCCCTCATCAGTTTCCCTACTCAACCACCTCTGAACAGACTCTTATCACCCAAATATTCCACTTTCTACGCACATGAGCTCATATGATAAGCTCACCATGAAAACGGACATACTGACAAATGGAATTTCAGCTTTGAGTCAACAGACACTCCCAAGTCCCTGCAGAAATCAACAAGCTCGAGTACTACACCATTCAAAATATAAGCAATTCCATCATTAAGCTACTTCAATTCAAAATGCTCATGTAGAAAATCATAAAAATGGGCTCATCAATGTTCAAGGAGAGAGGAGAGCCCATGACAGATTGACAGTTACACACACTGCATCAAATTCAGATCTTTTTGCAAAGAGGACGCAACCTTGCAAACTGCTATGTAGTCCCATGGGAACCCTTGGGAAACTGGACAAAGTTTAACATTGTTAACAAAATCTTCCCACTTATAAACCACAATTTTTCAACTCTTGCAACATGATTTACCTATAACAAAAACAAGAGCAAATGCAGCACAGACTCCTGGGGCCACTCCGCCAGTCACCTACTAGATGTCGCTGACAACTTTGCCCACAGCAACACATTTGCCTCACAATCAAAAAACTACAAATCCAATCTGACAATCGACCAGAAATACCCTCTGTTTCAGTTTAGCTAGCAAAATTGAGTGATAGACAATGTCAAATGCCTCTGAGAATTCCAGGAAGACGTCAACCTTCATCCTATCATTCACCAAATCTGAAACATCATAAGTAAGGTTACCCACATTTGCATGTGGGTAACATGCAAATACCTAATAGATCAAACCTCTACATTTTTTTTTGTCTATTATTGTTCAAAAATATTCATTTACTGGATTGAGTAATGGAGAAGCTATCATTTTGGTACACAATAACAATCAGTTCAGGTCACCTGAAATCAAGTTGACAAACTAATTTTGAATTATACCTCTCTGTATTAGCAATGTTCTGATCAAGAAAAATAGGAAATGATGGCATTGCCCCTGCTGAAGCTATTTTACTGTTTCAGATCACTTGTTAGAAGTTTTGTAGATATGACATGAATGGTGCAAACTCATATTCACAAAGATCTAACAATAAGAGGTATATATAGTGCGGAATGCTATTTATTTGTCACAGTGCAAGTTTCTGTGACTCAACTGTTGTTGACCTTTTTCTTACCTTTGCAGCCCCCTAAGGGCTCAGCACACTCAGTTGTCAGGTGCACCAAGCCAGGAGAGAGGCCAATACAGCAATGGGCGCCAGCACCCACAAAGACTCCGTAGAACAACCACGGGAAGATGCTGGAAGGGATGTGCACCATTGGCTTCCAGAGAACAAGCCCTAAGCCATTAGCATGAAAACCCAAAGCACAACTACAACCCCCCAGAAAACCATGAAAGCAAATACATGAAAAAAAACAGAACCAAACAGGACAAATCACACCACAGACTTGCCAACATGACTGGGAACGCACGAAGACCCAAGCACTCAAATAACCTATTCTCCATAAACTCAGCCAACCCTGCCTTGAAAGCAGAAATGGTAGCAAACTCAACAAAAGCAGCAGGCAGCTCATTTCACATCCTAATGCATCAAACATAAAAAAAACTCCTTGTCACATACACAGAGCAACAGGGCATCAAGAGTTTGTGCTGATGTCCCCGCGTCTTACCATCCAGCGACCTTTGGAACAGAATTGTTGAATCAAAACCTTTCGTGTCACAACACGGAATTCTCCAATACTTTGAGGTCACTTCTCAGTAACCTTCTCTTGATAGAGAACAAATTGAGAGCCATCAGCCTTTCATGGTAGGACATCTCAGACAGACCATGCACCTGTTTGGTCCACCTCCTCTGAACAGACTCAAGCATCTTCACCTGGATTCCACATACAGGAGCAGTAATCAAGAATGGGCCTGACATGTGCCACAAAGAGTGTGTTCACAAAGTTTGGGCTTCTATTAACTGTCGACCTAAGCAAATCACTACAAAGACCAGCAGCTCCTCTCAACTTCTCTGACATGGACATGAAACTTAAGACCAACATCCACATAACCTCCCAAATTGTGATGAACTTGGAAAAACTCCAAACAAGCACCCCCATGAGTGTAAACAGCTTCTTCTCCAGCACCAATCCAGCCAGCAAAACGTCTTCTGAAACTTAAAACAACACCCTTGCTAGGGTTTAATGACAAATTCCACGAAGATGCAGTCTGGAATATTTTGTCAAGGTCTTCATGCAAAGCAGGTTAGAATATTTTTTTTTGTATGCCTTTGGACTATCCTAGAGGTCTTGGCTAAGATTTTGACCAATTTCTTTCCACATTATCCCAGCTACTGGGCTACTGGAGAGGGATTTGATGATATTCATATGGCTTGTTGATGTATGTTGCAGCAATTTTGCCAGAATCTAGTAATAATTTTCTACTATTTGAATTGTCTTGGTGAGTCAACAATTTATACTAACTGAAACTATACCCAAGCTGAGCAGTGATTGAGTTAGCAAATTAGTTTTACTGATTTGTAGTGATAAAAATAGGCTGAACTTCTTTTTCTTTGATAATTTGAAAGAAATTGTCAATGATCATGGATGGATCATTGAATGCTATGCCAAAAAGAAGGTTAGTTGGTTTAACGTCAAAATAACATTGCTATTGCATCAGTTAGCTACTGTAAGGGTAGGTAAATTTGGATGAATTTCTGTTACTTATTATATTCCCATTGTAACCTGTAATGATGAAATATGATAGACTAATTATTTGCATATATTGATAGCCTTATATTCAGGACAAACTCTGTTAGTCCTATAAGTCTTCTTGCATCAGTTTTGATGTTTTAATTGTTACGTTTGTATAATAAATAATTTGATTTTTAATTAATAAATTTGTTTAATAATTAATGCACCAGGGTTCTGTGCTGGGTTCGCTCTTGTTCCTGCTATATGTCAATCATGTTGCAGCAGGTGTGGCTTGTGAGTGGAAGGCCTTAGCTGACGACTTCAAACTTTATTTGAGTTTCCCCCTCAATGTACAAGCAGTTTGCCTGGGTGTGTCTTCCTTGCATAGGGATCTAAATTTGGTTTGGTCTGTGTTGTTGTCATGGTATCTCTTGTTGAACATTGACAAGTGTGCCTCTATGCGTTTCTACAGGGGCCATCTTGGATTGGAGCAGATTGATGATAGAACTGCTCATAATTTGAATGGTGTGGTACTTGAGCTTATCAATTCCATCAAGGACTTGGGAGTGCTTGTTGACTCAAGGCTGCAGTTCCATCTCCACGTGAAGAGTGTTGTAAGAAAGGCTTCCACTCTGGGGACCAGTCTGCTCTGCTCTACTGTCAATAGGAGCTCTGTTCTCATGGTCTCTTTGTTTATTACTCATATTAGACCTATCTTGGACTACTGCTCATGTGTGTGGAATGTGAGATATTTGGCAGATCTGAGATTGTTGAAGTCTGTGCAGAGGAGGTGGACCAGGGAGATTGATGGGCTGGGTGGAGTGGACTGTGGTAAGCGGCTCCAAGCAATGCAGTTGTTTTCTGTGAGGGGGAGGTTGTCGCGTTCTGATCTTGTGAAGTATTGAAAGATTTTTCATTGTTCTGTCAATTCAGGCTTGTCTGCTCTGTTTGAGAGAGCTCCGTATGTTGGCACACATGGGCATTCTTTCAACCTGGTGGTTCCTTGCTGTCACACAGGTTATAAAGGCAGATTTTTTTTATTCTCGCTGTGTGCAGATTTGGAACCGGCTGCCCCCTGATGTGGTGCAGTGTGATTCACTCCGCGGCTTCAAGAGGGCCCTGGCGGGGGAATTGGGGGCAGTGTTGTATGAGTTTTGCTAGATTCAATTTGATGTGATATTGTGGCTTTGTTTGTGTTGCTGACAGTTGTGTGCAGTTGTTGACTGTCTTAGTTGTTTTGTTTTCTTTGGGCCTATTGAGCGCATTCCGATCAGCGTCCTGCTGCAGTGCTTGTACCATGCTGTTCATTTTGATTGCTGGCACGCTGAGGTGTACTGCCTCCCATGCCTGCGTGCCTTGTTGGCGGGGCTGTGAGGGGCTGCAAAGGTGAGATATATTGATAGAATGCCTAATTTAAAATGCCTAAAAACTGTGTGTTTGATAAAAGGTGAAATGTACAGGAATAGCCCTAGTGGTATCTCTAAGTCCTAGTATTTATTGGATGTGCCATTACAATATTTTTGTGTTACAATTAGCTACTGAACTATGTAGCTAGACAGAATATATATTTTTTATGGATAACATGAACTGAGGTATATAAGTTATTTTTTATTTTGCCAGCATCGACCGGGATGACTCCTCACATTTTCCCCATACTTTGAAATAACTCAAAAAGTATGCACTTGAGAAAACTTTGTATTTACTGTGTGTATAGCTACTATTATGACCATGAAGCACTGTAAGTTTCAACATTCTATCATCAACCAAAAAAAATTATTGACAAAAAACTGTGTGGCAAGCTATGGCCTCTAATCGGGGATGATTTCCTGCACTGAAGGGGGTGATTCCCTGCACAAGAATTGAAAGTTTGAGAGTACCAGTAGAACGAACATCCCTATAGCAGTATTTATCAGTGCTCAAAATGAAATGTAACATAAAATATTATGTCTGAGTTTTATTTTCAATGCTTGTCATTGGCTGCAGTCGTACTTGATTGTCAAAGAATATTTTTTTCAGTTTCACTGTGGGAAACAAAGTTTTTCTTCTTTTAAAAATTGCAAACTAAATAACTTTACTCGAAGTAATTTCTCTACATCCTGAACTAATTAGGACACTAAAGTATCTGTAAACAAGCGAATATTACGAAAAATGAACATCTTATTAATAATACGATCAAAAAATCAAAAAATATATTTCTTCAATTCTGAAGCAAACTAATTGCATTAACACAAATACAAGGCATGCTAGGCAAGGTATTAGTATCTTGATATGAAAATATGATGAAAAAAGATAATTCCTTGGTGTTAAACATAAGTTAACTTAGGCCATGACTTGTCACCATGTGTTTCAAAGATTGGGTCTCTTACCTTTGCAGCCCCCTCCAGCAGTGCTACAAGCAAATGAGGAGCAGCAGAGCTGGGGGAGGCCAGCTTAGCCATGTGTGCCAGTATAATATTGAGAACAGCTATGTTAACACAGGTATAGGAACTGGAATTAGTGCGCACCATTGGCTAGCTCATGAACCATCCATATGAATGACAAAAAAAATAGAACAGCACACTGTAAAACAAAGAAGCATATGAAGAAGCAACACTTCCAGACAGACACACACACACACACATACACACACACATACACACACACATACACACACACACACACACACACACACACACACACACACACACACTTGCACACACCCACACACAAACACACACCCACCTACACACACATA